>ML685813.1:6081911-6156064 GCA_007922175.1 Pelusios castaneus | reverse complement strand
CCTCTACATGGAGAAGGGGAGCTTAAAAGGTGAAGCTGGCCACAGAGTGGGGGGGGGGAGGAGTTTGTGCAAAAGAAAAGGCTGGCAGGGAGCCCAGTAGCCAGGGGAGCCCAGCCAGAGGCTTTCTAGTTTCCCACTGCCTCCCTTGTTTAGGGCATACAGACACTCCATGCCTTAGTGGGGCTCTGAACTCAGTGCCCCAGCTGGATCTGAGGAGTAACACCAGGGACTTGCACGGAATTAGACCCAGAAATGACCCTCGGAGAGATTTCAACTCCGGCAGAGAACAGTGAACTTGCGCAGGTATGGGGGTTCCTGGAAGAGGCTAAGGCCAAACTCAGGCTGAAGGTTGGCTGACTGCAGTTTCTAATAGAAAGCCTTTGCTTTTCTAATGAATCATTGTAATAGGTTGCCTCCTGGAGGACCAAAAAGAATGCCCAAGTGCTATCCAGTATACCTTGGCTGTGATCTTGCTCCAAATTACACCTGTGCGTAACCTTTATGACTACGTGGAGTTCCTCTTAATTTACACCTATGTATTTAAATGAGATCAGAATTAGACTCAGTAAATTCTACTGTTTCCTGGAAAGGATGTCCTAAAATTGAACTATACTGTGGCTTTCTGACATACTCTTATAAATGTTATGTTTAGACAATTTACAGTTTTGAAAAATTATGTCAGATGTAAATGAGCATCGCTCTTTTGATGTCATTATAGATTGGACTAGGTTCAGATCCTGGATCATTGCAATTCTGTTGTAGGTGTTTGGGATTTTATCAGAACTGAGATTATTCTTCTTTGTAGTAAGGGAAGAAACATAAATGCTGATAAAGTCTTAAGTTGTTCCCATACCCGCTTTTTCCAGCTGATGTTACTCTGGCAATGGAATCATAGCCATCTGGGTTAAGGTAGGAAAGCAAAAACCCTGATAGAAAGCTAATAGTATTCCTAAATAGAGAGGAAACCCATCTTCTGGGGATAGGCAAGAAATTCATTAGTATTAATTGCCGAGCTAAAGACTCAAGTTGGGTGTCAATGGCTGGATGAACACAACTTCATTTATGTGATCATTATGAGTCAGCAGAAATGGTGCAATAGAGAATCATGGACATGCTGCATGCATTCATATGATGACATTTGAGGGTAAATCTTCCTGCACTGTCTGAATTGCAGTGATATATCACAGCAATTTCTATTATACAGTCCTGATTTGATAGTCTACAGAACACCAAAACTGTCTCTAAAAAGCTGTGCGTCAGGTAATAGACTGAAATATCTGATCCTCCGAGCAAAAAACCAGGCTTTATGGTAATAAGAGGCAAAAGCAAGGAAGATGTTACTAATAAGAGCACCAAAGTTCCAGGTGATATTGCCCTAAAAGTTTGCGGCCAGTAGGCTGGAAATGGAAAATGTGCTGTTGCACTTGTTTATTTCCACAGATTATGTTACTCGATTATGTTGCTTACCGGTACCAAGTGGTGTGTATGAGAAGACTAGAATGTATCAGGCTGTGGAATAGTCTGTTGTGGGAACTTTTAAAACTAGCTCAGGCAGAATACTAGAAAATCTATTGCAAGCATTAGACCTGCAAACGCAGCTCTGATGGTGACAATGCTCTAATAGGTCATTTCTAGCTCTATCTTCTGTAATACTTTCAATTAACTGTTTAAATGGAATCATGGGGCTTTTTAAAATCTTTTCACTGGGAACTAGATTTTAAAGTTCGAAAAGTTTACACATTCTGCAACTTTTTATATTAAGTGAATCTAATACTTTCTAGCTGTTCATTGAGGCAATCAGAGGTATTAGCAAACTCTTTTAGAGTGTGTTATATACTTTAAGCAAGAAAGCAGAGCCTCAAGGGACCAGGAAGAACCCAGCTCTTACCTCACTAACTATGATGCCCTTTAAATCAAAGCTACATACACATAAAACCCCAACCAATCTTTTTATCATTCAATAAAACTTCATGGATATGTGAGGCCTGCATTAATACTAGCAAAAGCATCAGCTAAGGACAGTTAGAAGTGTATGTTTTTTCATGTGTGACATGGAGCCATATCAACAACACCCTCCTTTTGGTGATGCTGATTTGTTCTGACACTTTTTGTGCTGTGCTTGAAGCCCTACAGCTGAAACAATACAGAAAACCATAGAAAGCTGTAGGGTCTGTGCGCACTGTCTGTTACAAATCTTTACCCCCTTCTGTTTGCCAGCAAACCAAACATCATGGTATTCAAAGTGTTTCTTAGGCTGTGTCTACCCCAGGGAGACTATACCAGCACAGATATGTTGGCGTAGCTACGCTTCCATAAACCCATGGGATAGATGCAGCCCCTACTGATGGAATAGGGTTTTTCCCCTTGGTGTGGAAACACCACCTTCCTGGATGAAATTAGCTATGTTGGTGGACGCATTCTTCCATTGACACAGCTGCAGCTATAGTTGGGGTCAGGGTAGCATAGCTAATGTGCTCAAGGGTGTGGTTTCATTTCCTACCCCTGGCTGACAAAGCTACATCAGTCTTAGAATTAAGTGGAGATTACGCCTTAGTTATTTAAAAGAACTACAGTTCACAGAGACTCACACAAGTGTGTTGCTTGTATTCCAACTCTGTGTATTTCATTTTCCGATTGGCTCTATACTAAGGGTATGTACACATGGCGAGACTTGTCCCGCAATAAAATTATTGTGGGACAAGCCAACATTATAACATAGCACCGCTTATAGCGAAATGGAGCGTTCACCCGCTCCTTTGAATTTTTGCTATAAGGAGCAGCGCATGGTGGGCACCTGACCCACCATGCACTGCGACTGCCAGCTGCTGGCAGCGGTGCTGTTGCCGGGGCTCAGCTGCTGTGGCTGAGCCCCGCCGCCCCTCAGAGCTCCAGCCGGTGTCAGCTGAGCCCCGGGTCCATGAGGCTCAGCCGCCAGCAGCTGAGCCCTGATGTGGCAGCTGAGCCTGGGGCTCAAGCCTCGCTGCAGTCAGGGCTCAGCTGAACCCCGGCGGGAGCGGGGCTTGAGCGGCTGGGGCTCAGCTAAGCCCCGCTGCGGAAGCTGAGCCCGGTGGCTGAAGCCCTACTGCCTCTTGGGGCTCTGCTGCTGGGTGAGCCCCACTGCCTGGCAGAGCTCCCCAGCAGGGCTCAGCTGACCCCAGCAGCTGGTGCCCCCCGGCAGCAGCTGAGGCCTGGTGCTGTGGCTATTTGTCAATTTCACTGATCTTCTAAAGCAGTGAAATTGACATTTTTGACAGTTCCCCTGTCCTAGAGTGTCCTTTTAGGACACTTCTGGAGGCTGTCAAAACCCCAAGGACTGGGCTGTTCCGTGGTAAGCCTAACCACCCTCATTTTCTGTGGTTTACCTGTTGCGCAGAAAGGGGCTGTTGCCGCGCAACAAGCAAGATTATTGTGTGTACAGCTCCCTGTCTTACCGCACAATGAGGGTATCGTGTGTACACAGCCTAAATCTGATCAGGAATTTTTTGACAAACTTTTTTTGCCAGTAAATGTCGATTCATCCAAACTGAATCTTTTCATGGAAATGTAACAATGAGAGAGAGATACGCTCCTTCCCTAGAAGAGTGAATAGGTCAAGATATGCACCTAGGATGTTGGAGATTCAGATTCAAATCCCTGCTCTGAATCACACACAGCAGGAACATAAACATCCTACATCTCAAGTGAAAGTCCTGACCACCAGGCTGTGAAATCAATCCTTCCTGTTGGAGTTGTTCCACTTTGTAGAACTAATGAAATATTCTTTGGGCGCAAGAGAAAGCTACTATAACTTAGTGGCTAGGGCACTCACCTGCAATGTGGGAGTATGACGTCCAAGTCCCTGTTCTTGAGCAGATCAGAGACTGGCTCCTGGCTCTCCTGCAGCCCAGGTGTATGTCCTCAAAACTAGGTTATTAGCTTCTCCGTGGGGGTGGCTCCTTTGCGGGAAAAAATAAAGAAAATAAAAAAGGTCTTATTTTCATTCTGAAATGAAATGAAACAAATTCTGAAACCTCAATTGTTGACAAAACTGAAATGTTTCCCATCCAGCCTTTCTGTATATCTCGGTCTATGTCTCCTGAACATTACATTACTTTTCCTTCTAGTCAGTTAAATTTGAGGTTGGGCATAGGTAACTGAAAGGTGAGAGTTGCCTTCCCAGATAGCCAGACCCACCAAGATGGCTATGCTGCTGCTTTTTCATGTATTAGATTAGTATGGGTTGCTACTCTTTGTGTATCTGCAATAGGCCACGTTCCTGTCAATCTTGAAGGGCCCCTCGCCCTGCAGTCCAAAACATACAGTAACTGGAAAAAATAATACCTTTCTCTACACATGAGCACACTTCTCCCTTTTCTTAAAAGTGATTTTTTAGTTGTCATAATGTTTCTGTCTGAAGATGGCAGAACCTGTAATTCAGCAGCAGCCACTTACTGCATCCAGTGTTGGAACAGGAATTTAGTGGAGGCCTGCAGAGAAGCTAGAGTGCGGTAGTATTTCCAGAGATTAAGTGAACCAGGAAAAGCACCTCTGTAAGCAGTAATTTGGAGACATGAACTTCACAATTTGTAAACATTACAATTTAAAGGGATAGAAGCGCCAGTTCTACGTACCATTTTGTTCAATTAGGTCTGCCATGTCTGTTATTTTCAGCGTTTCATATGGTCACCAGCAGCCAGTGTGAGCACAGTTTGGATTTTCAAAAAAACTCTCTCTGGACAATCAGGACAAATAAAAGCAAAATAATCACTGTGTGCTACTCAACTTATTATTTACTGGACTGCTTTCGCCAACCGTTCTTACTCCATTGTGAAACAACACAGACATACTGCCATGTACATGAAGGCAGCTGTGTAAAGATAATAGCTCTTCACAGCTGTTGTGGACTTGAGCTATTTTTTTCAAGCAACTTCAGTTTTTCTTTCAGTTGTGACTGAATTCAGGCAGTTGCCTAAGCAGCAGACCTATGGGAAACTGTGTGGCATTGGTTCACAAGGACTTGATAAGCCATTACAATTACTTTTGTTATCAGGAGTTTGCATTCCATTGAGCTTCAGGTGCAACTGTACCTCCAAACAAGTCAAAGCAAAAGTCAGCCAACTGCACCACGTTTTCCCTGCTATTGGTTGAAAGCCAGGTAACTCTAAAGTTTCATATAGGTTCTATTCAAAGCCTCAAGTCAGCACACCATCTTCTAGAAGCCTTGGGGGTAGCCCTTGTCTTTGGTTTGCTCATAGAGTGGAAGAACACTGGTGGCTTTTTGTTACCCTCTTTCTCTTGTGATAGTTCTAGGCAGTGGCTGGCCAGCTATGTAGCCCAACTCTTGACACTTTTTAGAGGGTGGCTGGCCAAACTAATCCCCTCATCTTCTGTCTTTGAGGGAAGAAAGTGCTGGCAAATTAAACTTGTTCCTGGCCCAACAGCAAAGAAAAAAAATCAATCTTTTTAAGGTATGGGCTGCCCATTTCCATCTCATTCTGTTGCTGGACTTGCATTACATTGTGAAGGGCAGGGGTAGACTGACATTTCAGAATCTACCGTATAATTCTCCATTTTGAGTCCAATGTGAGTAACTGGGAATGCTCTCAGTGTTAGACACATTGCTGTGGACCAGTCTACGAGCAAGCGAACAAAGCATATAATCATTCACTCAGAATTTCACAGGCCTTCAACATCTAGACAAAGTGACGCCCTGCAATCAGGAGCAAGTCTGAATTTTAGGAAATCCTGGTTACTTCTAGGCTGCCATATTGATTAAGCATACCAATAAATCTGTGTGCTGTCTTGAAAGATTGTCCACATCAATTCATGCATCTCGCACTCTCAATGGAAGCTACTTGTACACATGGAGTGCTTCAGAGAAGAGGACCTCTGTCTATCCTTCATTATGTGCACTGTAGAAAGAAAATCAATGTTTTTATATCAAGTGCTCAATCAAAAGTCTACCTACTTCTCTTCCAAAGGGATTTGTGGATGACTTAGGCAGTTGGCTATTTTTCCTCTCTCCCTTTTTTTGCTGTGACACTTGACAGCCACATGGCAGGCACTAATACTGCATAAGCCAGACCTTCATTCGAATTTCTTCCTTAAATGCATCATTTTAATCTCAGTGGTTGTAATGTTAGGTGTTTTGCTATGCTTTTAGAAAGATACCAGTGAAAATGCTTGATTATTAGTGAGTGTTTGTTTGAATAAAGAAACCACAACACAATTTGTCATAATTGATCATTCCTGCCCAGAAGAGGCAAATTCAAGACAGGAAAAGCAAGCAACAGCTGTGTTGTGGCAATGACATGAATTGGCAGAGCTGTGTAGGGTAGCGCCTCCATGAATGAATACTTGACAATCACATGTCCATTTATCCCTTGTTTTCATGATTTTCCATCACCCGTAGTTACTAAGAGGGAAAGTATGTTGTTCGAAAAGTGTTTATTTTTAATTTTAAGAGTGTGTTCTGTACCTCCTGTGATACTGACAGATTTCCACACACATACTAGTCATAGTATTTAAAATGTACTAGGTTTGATAGAGCTCATTTGTCCAGCTGTTCATTGTGTTCAGGCCTTTGGAGTCCAAGAATATTTTGAAGTGCATAAAATCTCCCATGGCACTGTGCAGGGAAAGGTTTAGGCAGGAGTCGCTTTTACATCGGGGCAGGTCAAAAAATTTCAGTCAATTGTTGCGGGGAGAGGGGAGTGGAGAAGAGAGGTTCAGCAAAGTGATTTCTTTTCGTTTCTTTTGTGAAACGTGTGTGCTTCTGCAGAAAAACTGAATTTTTGGCTGAAAAACTTTTTGGTCCCAAAACTGAAAATAATCCATATAAAAACAAACAAACAAAATTCAGCTGAAAACCATGGTTTTTTGACCAAAAAAAGTCCAGTTTTAGTGGAGATGTGGCGGATACTTTCCTACTGGCTTTAATCAGTAGTAGGTGTTGAAAGGTGGTCTTTGTGCCTTTAGCCCCCAGCAGTGAGGCTATAAAAGACAGCACTGATGTTAATAGGCCCTTTGTTTTGACCTGGATTTGTTTCTCTGAGGCCATGTACACACGATCACTTTATCGCGCGGGATAACAACAACAGCGTACACATGTGCCATAGGGCTGTTGCGCGGCAACTGCCCTATTGGAGCGCAACAGAAAAACCACCTCAACGAGGGTGGTAGCAGTTAATGCGGAACAGCTGTTGCGCCTTTCGACTCGTGTGTATGCTTACCGCGCAATGATTGGCTTCTGGAAGTGTCCCAGCATTCCAAAATCGTCCTCTCTGGTCTTCCCCCCACCCGCTCTCTGTGGCCTTGACGAAACAGTTCCCGCCCTGTTTTGAGTCCTGGGATTTTTGAATTCCTCCTCTGTTGTCATTTCCTGTTCTCTTGCTCATGGAGTGCAGCTCTGATCTTCACTAGCAATGCGGCCCAACGTGGAAGACACGCACCCGTTTGGAGCATGGCTGAGGTGCTGGACCTGATCAGCATCTGGGGAGAATCTGCTGTGCAGGCGCAGCTATGCGGCAGCAGGCAAAATTATGATACATTTGGCATAATTTCTCGGGCCATGTCAGAGAGAGGTTATGATAGAGACACTGTGCAGTGCAGATCAAAGGTGAAGGAGCTAAGAATAACCTATCACCGAGCGAAGGAGGCAAACTGCTGTTCGGGATCAGCGCCTGTTACATGCAGGTATTACAAGGAGATCAAAGCCATCCTCAGTGGGGACCCCACAACCACTGCAAAGAGTCCTGTGGACACATCGGCACCCCCTCATCCAATGAATGTCAGAGCAGAGCAGGATGAGGATGTGATTGATGAGGAAGTAGAGATGGAGGATGACCTAGAGGAGAGTGCAACAGTGTCTAGCCAGGAGCTCTTCTGCACCCCCCACTGAGACATCCACCCAAGATAGCAACTGCAGTGTGTCCTCTGAGGTGGCAGAGGGGGGTTCAGGTAAGTTTCTCTTTCATGGAGCTATGAGGATTTAAGCTATGCTAAAATGAGGATCATTGTCCGGGTCGAGGGTGCTTGCTGTATCGGTCCCCACTGAGCACGGTATTTAGTGTTCATTCATTAGTAGTGCATCAACACAAGCAGTAATTGTCAAAAAATCATCTGCATTTAGCTCACTAAAGGTTTTCTCAATGTACCTCCAGAGCCTCCTACACAGGTTAGATGGGAGAGCGACTGTGTCTCCATTCCCACAGAAGGATACTCGGCCTCGCCAGCTGCAAAGCATGGCACCGGGAACCATGGCAGCATACAATCCTGCAGCGTATGGTGCTGGCTTGCATCCGGTGGCATGTAGGATATGTATTCTAGCTGCCAGGGGCACTCTGAGGAGAGAGATATCAGGTTCCATCTCTGTGTCCTGTACAGAATGTTAGCCCATAGTTATGTTACTATTAGGACTGCACTGTATGAGTTTAGCCCTCCAGACAACCCTTACCCAGCTCCCTTTCAGAATGAGTGCCTTCAAGGGACACATGGAAAACCTACGTACCTTGTCCACTTCGGTGAACCAGAGGATGTAGACCACCCTGTACCTTCCAGTGGAATGTGCTACTGGAAGGTTACATTGGTTATCTACGCAATGTGTTAACAATAGTTTATTCATTTTTTTAAAAATTAGATTCGACCGTCACAAGGCTGGTGTCAACCCCAGCTGACCGCACAAGAAACATTCGGCGGCGTGCTCGAAGAAACAGGGAGGATATGTTTCAGGAGCTGATGGAAAAAAACAGAGGAATCCGCGAGGGAGAATCGAGCCTGGAGAGAGGAATCCCAACAAAGGAGGCAGAAACACAGGGACGAACTGATAAGCGTCATGAAGGAGCAAACAGAACTGCTCAAGAGCATGATTGCTCTGCAGTCCCAGGCGATTAATGCACAGGCTCCACTCCAGACATTTCAGCCGTGTCCGCCTCCCACACAGCGTAGTCCTTCAAAGCATTTATTTGAAGGCCACCCATCCCCCTGGTATACTGCGACATTCAGTCCCTCACAGAGCTACTTTTTAGAGACCCGCAGCTACACCCACCTGTAAACCCTCCAACCCCCCCTCCCCCAACCACCCCCCTCCTTCTTTTATCTTTTAATAGAAACACTAACAAAAAATTCAAGAGTGGCTTTATTTGTACACAGCACAGTGTAAATCTTATAAGGTGCACTTGATGCGTCCTTGAAGGAAACTACAGGAGGGCATCATTGAAATGCTCCCTGAGTGCCTCCCTTATGTGAGCAGCTCCTCGTTGGGCCCCCCTAATACTCCTAGTGGCTGGCTGTTCGTATGCTGCCTCTAGGTGCTGTGCCTCCATAGCCCACCCCGGGGAAAACTTTTCTCCCCTATTTTCACAAAGGTTATGAAGGACACAGCACGCCGCAATTACAGCAGGAATGTTGTCCTCCTTCAAGTCCAGCCTTCCATACAAACAGCGCCAGTGCCCTTTTAAATGGCTGAAGGCACATTCTACAGTCATTCTGCAGCGGCTCAATCTGTAATTGAAACGCTCCTTGCTGTGATCTAAGTTCCCAGTGTACGGCTTCATGAGCCATGGCATCAGTGGGTATGCTGGGTCTCCTAGGATCACTATGGGCAGCTCCACATCCCCCACAGTAATTTTTTGATCTGGGAAGAAGGTCCCCCTTGCAGCTTCCAGTACAGACCCATGTTCCTGACAATGCGAGCATCATGCATCTTTCCCAACCACCCAGCATTGATGTCCGTAAAACGCCCCCTGTGATCCACGAGTGTTTGCAGCACCATGGAGAAGTAGCCCTTCCTGTTGATGTACTCGGTCGTGAGATCGTCTGGAGCCAAAATAGGGATATGTGTGCCATCTATTGCTCCCCCACAGTTAGGGAATCCCATGGCAGCAAAGCCGTCAACAATCTCACAAACATTGCCCAATGTCACCGTCCTCCGTAGCAGAACACGATTGATGGCTCGGCACACTTGTGAGAGGGCTAATCCAATGGTCGACCTGCTGACTCCAAACTGGTTTGCAACTGACCGGTAGCAGTCAAGAGTTGCCATCTTCCACACAGCTATTGCAACACGCTTCTCCACGGTTAGGGCGGACCTCATGTTGGTGTCCTTATGTCGCAGGGCAGGGGCCAACTGTGAACACAGTTCCAAAAAGGTTGCTTTCCACATTCGAAAGTTCTGTACCCACTGCTCATCATCCCACAGCTGCATAACAATGCGATCCCACCACTCGGTGCTCGTCTCTTGTGACCAGAAATGGCGGTGCACCGTGCGCAGATGATCTATGAAGGAGCTGAGCAATGTGGTGCTTTTGCTCTGCAGGGCATCGATCAGCCCCTGCTCCTCAGCATCCTAGTCTGATTCGGAGCTCATTGCATACTGAGCAACCAGCCAAGGTGTATTTAGAATGCTGAAGGTGACAGTGGAGATTAGAGCAGCATCCATGCTGTCGCAATTGTGATTGCTCGCAAGTAGTGCGGCACTGCACTGTTGAAAATAGGCGCGAGTTTCTAATAGCAACAAGGAAGATGCAAGGGGAACACAGTGCACCACGGGAATCTGAGAGTTTACCCATGGTGCATTGCATTCCTTTCCTTCATCCCAGGATTCCAAGCGCCGATTCAGGGAAAACTGAACTATGGGATAAGTGCCCAGAATTCATTGCGCTACACTGCTATATTGCAAAGAGCTGTGTTGCGTTACAAGGGGTGATGTGTGTACACGCTCACCTGCAATAAAGGTCACGTGATTTTTAAAGCGCAATTGCCTTGTCGCACTGTAATCTTGTCGTGTGTACATAGCCTTAGGCATAAAGAATGTGAAATATTGAGATGGACAGAAGGGTGATGACAACACTGTAATCACACAGTAAAAGACAAACAAACCACGGACACACCCTGATGGAGATGTTGAAAATAGATCAGGCAAAAGCTTAGTTTAAAGACGGAGGATGCTGAATGCTTGAGTGATGTACCAGCAAAGCATGTGGGTGAGGTGTGAGGAAGTGCTGCTGCGCCTCCAATTAATAGGAACATGGGGCAGAGCAGTTAAGGAGTCTAGCTGGGTTGAGTGAGTGGGCATAACTTTGAGTGAGAGGGATGGGAGAAACTCCGTTCCTCTCCTCCATCTTTCAGTTTGGGGTTGCAATGTGTTTCTCCAGTTCCAACACCTGGAGTGAAGGGTGTTGTGAAAGCTAACTCAATAATGTGTGTAAATCTGCTCAAGCCAGCCAGAGGTCAATTTCTCCTTATTCAAAATGTTCCCCGTCTGCTACTTCTGCCAATGGGCTGAAGCCAGCATGATGGCTGCCATTTCCTTTCAGTCTATCTGTATGTGGAATTGCCCCTAATAAGGTTGGCTACCATTTCCCAGGGAGACCGATGCCCGGCCCACAGGCAGAATGACTGCTCCTTTGTGGTTCAGAGGATTGGGTAGGACACAGGGACTGTAAGGAACAGCAGGTGGGTAGGGAAGGATGAGGAGGAGCAGGGGAGGGGGCAGAAGGGAGTCTGAAGGCGTCAAGGACAGTGATGGGTGGGAGATGGAGGAATCAGGTGGGTTAGCCCACAGCCTGGATGTGATGGTGTAAGGGGCATCCCCACTGAGCACCCAGGGGAGTGCAGCATGCAGCATTTCAAGCACATGAGCTGATTGCAAGCTATGGAATTTTCTTACCTGCTTCCTGGTGCTGAGGACATAGATCTGCCCTGCTCTGCCCCAAGCCCTTTCTTCATGTATGGCCTAGAGCAGAGAAAGGGACCTGGGGAAGTGGTGCAGCCAGGGAGAGGCACGCATATTTGTGTTCATTAAAAGTTGACTTTTCAACCTGAAATGATCACACACACATTAGCAGAGGAATAGGAGGAGTTAATTCAAAAGCTAGACTAAAAAGAACTGGGTTTTGGTTTAATCTTATGATTTTGGGGGTGGGGTCTGACTCTTGAATTTTAATCTTTTGAGATTAGCAGTACTCCACTCCCTGCGTCCGTATGTCCCTCACATTTTTAGCTTTACAACACATAAAAAACATTGTTCTGAATTGTGATATATTGAAAACCTTGTTTAAAATCGTAAACTGTCATTTTAAATTCCCGCAGATTTTCTTGTCCCTGCTTGCAGGCTAGGGGACTGGGTGGGGAAATGAGCAATCTGGGACTATCAGTGGTCAATATGTAACCAACCAGTTTACGTTAAGATGGGATGAGTTTTACCTTTCCATTTTAGGGAGCTTTTTTCCCTCCCTCTCTGTCTTGGGGTTCTTGGGTGTTATTGTTTTGAATTCTAAGAAATAAAGTAGTGTTACATTGCCACCTTCCAGCAAAATTATTCTATGCTTTAGCTAACTTCATTTTTTGCATGCTGTGAACATAGCATGTACGGTATACATCACACAGCTCTATTCCAAACAGAAGTGGTGATGCTTTAAATGATTAAACATCCTATTTTCTGCTAAGGCAATCCATTCTGTTAAATATTAGGGAACAATAACCTACAGCAGTACAACTCTACTACAACACTGCAGAGCTATGCTAAATATATTTCAAAATGTACCTGACATTCTTCTACCCTGCGCAAGGAAGCAAACCAAACACACCCCGTCTCAAGTTTCATTCATTACTAGAGTCCAGCCTTCTGCCCTTATGCTGCTTTTAATGCTTTCCAGCAACTTTGGTGGATCTCAGAAAATAAAGGCATTTGTTATGGATTCCCTGGAGCTTTGCAGGGTGTAATTGTACAATGTTAGTTTCTTTCCTTATAAAAGCTGGTTTAATCACTGTAGACTTATTTCTTCAATTTCTGCAGCTGGGCTCAGACCCAGAAATGTCAAGAGTTCATATGTATTCTGCTATGTTTTTCCATGCACAAGAACAGTACATGGTTTTTATTATAAATTAAGGAAACCAACCAGAAAGACATGTAATGGGCTCTACATACAAAGCCCATACTGAGCCTAAACAGATAGGGGGAGGAAAGCCTCTCCTGGTAAGAGGCAAGCAGCGTAAACTCACCCCCACACAGCTGTCAGAGCTGCTAATTATGGAGGCAGGCACCCACAACTGCAGACCATTGAGGAAACAAGATCTATGGTAAAGGGGTGAGTACAGAGAAGGAAGCAGAAAGGCTAGGGACAGCAAAGGCTACATCTACAAATACAGCCAAAAGCTGGAAACAGATCTCTAGACTTAGAGATGAAGGTCCCTGTCCCTGCTGAGGAGGGCAAGTCAGGAGCAAAAGAGATCCGTTCAAAAGACCACACCAGGAGCCAGTGACAAGAACAAAGACCCAAGAAAGCACAGTGTGTATTTGTATTTTCTGTGCAGGTTTCAGACAAGGTCTCTTCTCTGTGCACATCAGCAGATTTCTTAAAAATTTAAAGATGCAAAACCAGGGTTAGCCCAAGGGGTTTGGCATCCTAGGTGAACTGTGACTTTGGCATCTCCCCCTCTCCCCACAACATGTTTTAAGCGATTATATTAATTAGAGAAGAAAATTCACTTGTATATAATTTGGTACCCTTTAAAGTCTGGCACACTAGACAACCACCTAGTTCACTTATGTGGCTGGGCCAGCCCTGCTCTCAGGCCAATAACTGGATATATTTATTCAAAAGCAAGGAGATGCCTGGTCAAGTCCTTTGCCAGCAAGCTGCGTTGAACCCACATACAGAGTAAATACCCAAACCATTGGACCTCAGAGGGGTTCTCAGGTGTTGCCTTCTCGCATAACTGTGTAATCAAAGCAGCACAGCCTCATAATGCTAAAAAGACCAGCCCGCCTCATAAAGCTGCCAGTGTCAGGGACTGGGGCTCACACTTGAGAGACCGTGGAGCCCTGTTCCAACGCCCCCGTCTCGGACAGAACAGTGGATAGGGAAAGCGAGTAGAGTCCATCACCTTCCAAGTGGCACCCTCTGCTTGCAATATCTGGCCAGGGATCCCCTCAGGTTCCTGACCTGTTTTGGGTAAGCTTTTCAGGTGCCTGTCAAAGGCCCTGCAGACAAGCAGCGAGGACAAAAGGCAGTAGGGATTCCTGGGCAACCTATAGCCCATGGCTTAAGGCCCCTCTGCTGGGGGATGAGGGACCTCCCTGTTTCCAGGTCAGCTTGGGCAAGCCATGCCTCAGGAGGAAGAAGCAGGAGGTCGGTAACATCATGAACAGGGTGCAGAGAGCAAATACGGACATGTCGTTTACCCCTTCACGTAACACAAGAACCGGGATGGGGAACTTGAAGACATTCAAACAAATCAAAGGCAGCACTTTTTTCCCCACAACACCTGGTCTCCTTTGGATCTGGTGCCAGTTGGTATCGTGAGGGCCAAAACCATAAGTGGGTTGAAAAAAAGAATGAGAAAGCTGATGGCAGATAGGGCCAGCAACAGCCACTAGCCAAGATGTTTGGACGCAGCCTCATGAATCTGTGAGGGCCCGATGCCGGAAGTGGCTCCCAGGGGACAAATCACTCGATAATGGCCTTTTGCTGCTCGTTATCTTTGCAGCGAGTGGCATTGGGCGCTGTCGGAAGACAGGCAGCTGGGCTCGCTGGATCACTGCTGTGACTCAGTCTGACCGTTCTTTTGGTGTGAACTTTCCCATCCGCCTAATAAGAAGAAAGGCATCGTAGAGGACTCACAGGCAGCAAAGGTGAGTGCCCGAGTCATTAGGCTGTGGGCTAGGTGATGGGGGCTCCCTCTGGCTTGCCTGGGGAAGCTGTTCCAATGACATGTGCTTTGGGAGCCGCACAGTGTGCGGCTCCCACTCCACCCTAGTGGGTTGTGTTTGCGGCTGAGCCCTGGGCACTGTTGGATCAAGTTCCCTTGCTGCAGGCTAAAAGGGATGGGGTGAAGGGGTTGAAAAGGACTCTCCTGTGGCTTGCTTTTGCTGTTGGAGCCATGCTGTCAGGCAGCCCCTCCCTGCAGAAGCTGTTCCCTTTTAGTTAAAAAACAATTGAGCATTTCCTCCCTCAAATCACCTCACAACCCCCTCTCCTCCATGGGACAGTGATTAGCGTGTGTGCTTAGAATATGGGCTGCAGTAGATTCAAACCCTGCCTTGAGGCACTGCAAAGGCTCTCCCCTCATGAAGTAAGTGTGGTGATGGCAGATGTACCCTCCTTTTTAATCTGTCCCACGTTAAGGAAATGTGACTAGCAATAGTTTGCATGGTCTGGTGGTTAGCCTGGGTGCCTGGGCTGTGATAGTTGCGGGTTCTAAGTCCCCTGGTGCTGTTCTCAATGTCCTCTGCATCTAGTGATGTGGGGTGAAGGGTGCAGTTCTCTTGATCCTATTCCACTTTCGTTAAATGTGATGTGAGCAAGGCCAAACGCTACGCCGAGTCTCTTGTTCAGTGGTTAGGATACTCACCTAAGTTGTTAAATAAGTGGGTTCAAATTCCCAAGTTTCCTGTTCATCAGGAGTTTGCAGTGGGATTTCCAACAGCTCTGGTGACTGTCCTTTATGGTGGTACACCCTTGTCTGAGCTCATTGTCTTTCTCAAGAGCTAGTGCCTTTCTGGGAAAGGGAGGGGCTCTAACAAGAGTTTGCCCACCAGTGACTCTCTCTGGAGGCTGTTCACGCCCCTCAATGGCAAAGGGGAGGGCTCTGGGATCTGCCACAGTCTAGGTGCATATCCGGGTCACAGTGGACAAAAGAGTGAGTGGGGCATTTTGGCATAAATCCACATTAACTCTTTACCAAAAAGAAGCAAGATGGCCTGCAAAATGCACCTCATCCCACCACAAGGAGTGTCATCTTCTCCCACACCAGGTGCCCAGCCACAAGGCAGGTGGGCTACTTAAACCATAGCCAGCTACACTCTAGGCAAGCATGCTAACCCCCATGGCATGGAGTACTCTGTAGATCTTTCAGTTCCAGTTAATAAGTAGTTGAAGAGGAGCCTCAACAGAAGAGGGGCAGCACGCCACTCAAGGAGCGGGATTTTAACCAGCCGGGCCCAAACCACCACACTAGAGAGGGTTGCTACCTGGTGCCCACTTCCCATTTAGACAGCAGCCTATCTTCAAGCAGCAATACAGCACATGGGAATAGAGGTTTGCCCAGGACTTAGGCCATTCACTTGACAGGTAAGAGACCAAGGTTCAAATCCTATCTAAGCAAACATAAAGAGAGCTCAAACCAGCCACCAGCAGCTTACCCAAATCATTAGACCACACAGGGATTTTTGGTGGGACCCTTTTCCCCAACAGCTCTGTAATGCAAGTGAAGCAGCTTCAACAGAAAAGAGCAAGAGATCCCCATGCATCAGGATCCTAACGCTGCTCCTAGCCCATTCACTGGAGATGTAAGAAATCAAGCTTCCAATCCTTTCTCAGCAAGAGCAGAGGAAGATAGTGGAGTTGAACCCCCAAGCATCCACGTGATAGCTACGCTGCCAAACCGCTAGTCTACTGAAAGCTACCTGCTCAAAGATTTGGCCCAATTAGGTCATGAAAGTGGTACAACTTCAGCCAAAAAGCCCATAAGAACACCTGTCAGGTTAATGACTAGATATATTTACTCAAGAATAGGGAAGACACCAACTCAAGTCTTTTGCCATTAAGCTGAGTGAGGAGTTGAACCTGCATCACCCATATGCTAGGTAAATTCTCAAACCATTGGACTGAAGAGGGGTTTTTAAGACCCTGCTTTCTCTCATGGCTGTTTAATCAAAGTGGCACAGTCTCAAGACACTACAAAGATCAGCCCACCTCAAACTACCACCAACATCAGGGACTTGAGATGCTGCATAGCCCTGTTCCAATACCCCTGTCTCGGGTGGGACAGTGGAGTAGGGAAACTGAGCCAAAGTCCGCCACCTCCCAGGTAGCACTATGGGCTTGTGATTCCCAGCCAGGGGTCTCCTCAGGCACCAGACCCATTTGGTGCGAGTTTGTTAGGTGTGTACTGAAGGCCCCACATATGGGCAGAAGGGAAGGAAGGTGGTGGGGCATCCCGGGCAACCTATAGCCAGTGGTTAAGGCCAGTACCTCTGCTGGTGTCCCTGCATCTGGGGGCCGAGAGTGCCTGAGTGGCTAATGAGTGCATTTCCATTCCCTGGGACCAATTACCTGCAGAAGGCTGGTGTGGACTGGCCCAAGAGTGGGGGTCCTCCAAGCAAAGCAGGGTAAGTTGGTGTGGGCGATCAGGGAGGCATAGCGGCACACCAGACCAGATTCTGGGAGGGGAACATCACAGCCTCATGAGACCACCTCTCAACAAAACTCAAGAAATCATCTCTCTTTCCTAGTCACACATTTATTTCTAGATAATATTTTCTCAAACTTCTTTAGTAGGTGCATATGTCATTGTAACTATCCCCTTCATGGGCCCTCAGGTCCTCTGGCCCTGGGTAGGGAGAGTTGATATTAAAAAAGCCACCAGCCCTCAGGCAGGGCAGAAGGAGTCTCTGGCCCTACGTAAGGTGAGGCAGGAGTGATGGTCTGACCCTTAAGCAAGGGCGGTGAAGTGAGTAGTCTCGGGTTACCAGACCAGGTGGAAAGGGAGAGGAAGGAATGCAGACCCACCCAATCCACTGCATCCTCGCCCAGGGACCTAGCAGTGATGGGGTGTCCCATCACTGAAGCACTGGGGCTCACACAGAAACACATTGCCATAGCTACCGGCCCCACTAAAGCCGGACTGGTTCTGGCATACCGAGGCTGCTTCCCTTTCCCCTGGTGTACCCGGTCCTCCAAGCTCCTCCGGGTACTCCACCAGAAGGAGGTTCCAGAACCCCTCAGCCTCATTGATTGGGGACAGGTCTGGTAGCTCCTTGGTTCCGTCTGCGGAGGGCAGCTCCCCCAAGTCACAAGGACCAGGTGACTTCTCCAATCCATAAGGTTTCTGGGTGTCCGCCTGCTCCTCAGGGTAGTCAGCGGATGGCAACTCCTCCAGGTCATGGGATTCTAGTGTCCCCACAGCCCAAATATGCAAGGCCTTTTCAGCTACTAGCTCTTGTTCTACATTTGCATTTGCTGCTCTATCAGTATTAAGTTAATGGTTTAAAATTATCTAGGTAGTAGAGTATCCAATATGCTCTCCACTGCCATGCAGCTTCCTCCCCTTGTAAATCTCGTAATGAAGACTCTATCTTATGTTATCTTATAAAAGTGTAGGCTTCTACCGGTATACACCTGTCCATCACCCTAGTCTCTAAGTGGCTTTTGTGTAAAATAAATAGCAATAGTGAAATTGTTAGTGGACTTCATGATGTTTCTGTCATTTCATTCTCAGGGTAGAACTTTGATTATAATATTTTTGTTCTGAAATGCTTGGTTGGTTTTTGCAGATTGATTGGTTTGTTCGTTACAGTTTTAGCTTCGGTTTTTTTGGTGTGGTGTTAGAAATGTCTTAGGAATTCTTGAAAGGGAAGGTTTTGCAGTGTATGCTTAAGATGATCAGATTCCAAACTCACCTATTCCCCCTGAGCTGAGAACACTTTCCCCTAGCTCTCATGCATTTCCACCTGGGCTTTGTTGTCATCTGCATTATCCCTGAGTCCTCCTGCTTCCAAGATATGAATCTATTTCTCCATCAGGAAAAGATTCAGAACAGTCCTTTTTGGTCCATCCTCTCCTTATGTCACTTTGGTAGTTGCCACCGACCCAAGGAGAACCTCAGTACACAATACAATATGATATCTTTTTTCAGCATTCCTTCAAAGCATGTATGAGGGATGGACTAGAAAAGAAGAATCAGAACAGAAATAAAATAGGGTTAAATCAACCAGGATTTTGCGGAGGCTGGAGATCATTCCACCCAAACAGCAAATACTTCCTTATTTAGAATTTTTGTAAGACACTGACCTTTAATCACCCTGCCCATTTTCCGCTGCCCAGCAGCCTTGCTGTAACTCTATGACCCAAGCCACTCACAACCCACAATCAATGAAATGTTTCTTTTTAGAAGTGAGAAGTACTGGTTATGCTGTAGCTGGGAATCTCCAAGAGTTCATCAGTTCTTTGCAGATTCAATTGGCTTGGAAATACTATGAAAAGGTTGTTTGTGGTACCTTGGCAGAAAACAGAACACAGAGGTTTCTGAAGGGGCAAAAAGGTCACTCAGCCCTGTCACAACCTTTTAATTGTTGTTCTCTATTTCCTCTCACCGTCCTACGACTCCATGGTATGGAAACAAGATTGTCACATTAACAATCATTCATTACTCTGTATGTGTGCAAGCAATCCATGGCATTGGGTTGACTCTTCTAAACCGCTTAATGAAAACGTCATCTACAGGCTCACCACTCAGTTTGCTCGTAGATTTATTAGCCCTCTGGAGGTCAGTCCTCAAAGTGTCTCTTAATGAGTCATCCTGGTGCTAGGATCAGCAAAAGAGATCACAAACCTCAGCCCATGCTCTTGACTTGATATACTGCCTTGCTTTAAACAGAGAATAGGGATGCAGTAATTGCCAGCTACTGCTGGGGAGGCAGCATGAACTCATAGCTGTTCAGTTTTTAAAAAACAAAATACATTATTTTTAATTTGTTTTGTTCTCAGGGGAAAACACCTATCTTGCTAACTGAAGAAAATGACA
This sequence comes from Pelusios castaneus, assembly GCA_007922175.1. Taxonomy (NCBI): domain Eukaryota; kingdom Metazoa; phylum Chordata; order Testudines; family Pelomedusidae; genus Pelusios; species Pelusios castaneus. The sequence goes on along the minus strand of ML685813.1, from coordinate 6,136,558 downwards.
GAGTTGCAGAAATAGAAATATCCATCATGCCATCCATCTATGAGCACGTAGTTATATAATTTGAGTATGTGGATGAGAGAAGATTTAGGTAGTGAAAGAAAATTCCTTGTATGTTTTAATTTAAAAAAAAAATTAACTGGAGACAGTCTGAAACAATGACAGATAAATTTATGGTGATTTACACCAGATGATGGTCTGGCGTAACCCATTAGCTGTAAGAGAGGTGTTAACTGCTCCCTTTCTTCTAGTGTAGAAAATATAAGACCTAATGGTATTTTCAATAGCAAAAGATGGTCACCACCCTTGCCTAAGCAATGAAAATACCATTAGGTCTTATATTTTCTACACTAGAGGAAAGGGAGCAGTTAACACCTCTCTTATTCCTAATGGGTTACGCCAGACCATCATCTGGTGTAAATCACCATAAATTGGGGAGATTGCCTAGTAAACTGCAAGGAACTTGGAGGGAGCAGCACCAGTTGCAGGAGGGAAGTGTTTGGAGGAGGCGTCAAGAAGTCTGTGCATAAGGTTGAAATGATAGCTGTAACTGCAGCACCTCCATAAATAGTTCTTAGGAAAGAGCCGGTTTAATTTTATAAGCATGGAGTCCTTTAATGTAATGTGAATGAAACCACTCCAGGCAGGACTTGAAGCAATGGCTTCAGCCTGACCGTTTCCCACCCCTGCTAGGACAGATTTCTCTGGGTTGCCTGCCCCTTTAAGGGCACCCTTTTTTCCACCAGAGCAATTAGGACCAGGAGCCATCAATCCAAAGCTGCTCCATCACAGCCAGAACAGCTTTTGGGGTTTCCCTTTTCACCTTCTCCTTTGCCATCTCTCTAGGTGTATTAGGTATTAAAATGTCTGTCTTTCATCTGGTGGGAAAAGTGACTCTCATAATATTTGTGAAATAGTTTGGAATCCTTTGGGAGGCAAGGCACTGCAAAAATGTACATTCATTATAATAGCACTGTTTTACCTCTTTAGAGGGCTATGATTCTGATGAGACACAAGGTCTGGCTAAACAAATGGGTGTGAGAGAAAGGGTCACAGAAGCACCAGGTATGTTGCAGAAGTAAGTAGTTCCAGAGATCAGAGTACTCAGAGGAAGCTGCTATTCTAGCTAGTGCCAGCGGGCTATGCCTTCGTTATCATGTCCCCAGTGTCTATTCTAAAAATTGTTTTGTCTCTGCTCTAAATTTTAGCATTGCAAATCTGTTTCCATGGGTGGCAATAAGCAGCTGAAAGCAATCATTTCTGCATGAGCCCCTTTGAATTTTAAAAACCCATTTTTCTCCTAGGGATCCTCTAGACTGTTGTCAGAGCCCTGAGCTGCCTTCCCCTTTAGAAATCTGCGTTGATGGCCTGATAGGCCTATTGGAGCCTATCAATTCTCCTCCTTTAATGAGCAGTTATTCCTATCCAGAGATGTAGTGCGCTTCGCAGCAGTAGCAGAAGACTGGGACTCAAACCCAGGTCTCTTGCATAACAACGAAAAGCAATGCTATTATCTTGGCAACCTCTAAAAGGAATTTGAAAATCCCCATTATAGCGTTAGTTACGTTCCTCTGCTTCAATTATTCTGCCTGAGTGTTTGATTTCAATGTAATCACTGTAAGAGACCACTGACCATGCATGCGTCTAACTTCTCTCTTGCCAGACTTCACTGCATGTCAACACTGCAGTTTTTACTTTCCTGTTTCAATAGCTATTCTTCCACCAGCATTACTCTACTTTTAACCACTTCTGCACTGCCTCATGCATATTGATCAGGGCAGCAAAATGACTCCTCCATTTGTGTCTTTGGTATGCCAGTTTTGAACTCTCTGTTTCCATTTGCTCTCTCTCGCTGTCTGGCTGTTGTGGGACCTGGGGTTAAAGCTGTTAATTATACAGTGTAGACATAGTCAACTAGTCATATGGGTTGTACCTGTGAAATTCCTGGTACTATTAAGACGTCTTTCTGTTCTTTGCCTCTCATCCACTACTTCTTGTAATCAAGGGTTTGGCTGTTTTCATAGAAAGGAAGCTAATTTTTTTTAAAACTAGTAAAATTTCTCCATTCCTTATGATGGGAAAAATCACTGGCTCATTATCATTAAGAGAGGATTTCAGGAGTCAGGACTCACATGTGGGATATGCAAGTGACTTTTTTTTTTTTTTTTTTTGACCATGGCAAGTAAATCTTTAATCGTAGATGACTTAAAAAGCACAAATTATAGTATTTATTTATTAACTGGCTCCTTTGTTCCATTTTCTTAAATTGTCATATGTATCTATTTTATCAATATTGTATCAGTTTGGAAATGTTCTTTTAATGAAAAAGGCAGTAGAATGTGGATTTTTTTTTCAAGCTGTGTGTTGAGTTGCTCTGATCAAATCCAATTCCCTACCCTTTCCATAACATGTTGTCAGTTTCTAATTCAGAAGTTGGAGACAGCACAGGGGAAATCATTTAGTAGCACAAGACAAAATTATTCTGAATCATCAGGAATTTGAGATACCTTGGGTATTTCTAGTTAATCTCAGTGACTTCTTCAGTATATCTGCTTTCCATTTCTGCAAAAAATATGATCAGGGCTATTTTAAGAAAAGTAATAGTGAATACTCACTGATTTCCAGAGGATGGTTATATGTTCTCTAGTGGATTAGATGTCAGTCCAAACAGTGGATTTTTTAAAATCTTTTTGCATTTCTTCTAGTGTTGTGTTTTCTAAATCTGGTGCTTGCTGAGATTTTGGCAATGTTGTAAAGGTAAAACCAAATTCAAGTCCCACTAAAGTCAAGCGAAGAGTCTTGTTGCCTGTAGTGGGAGTTGGAGCAGGCCCTTCCAACGCTCAAATATCAAAGTAATACTTCTGATATTGTTACTTTGGCTTGTCCTGTATTATGCTCCTATAGTTTGTTGCCATTATGGATGCACATATGCCTACATCTATATAAAATATGTGGCTCATGGAAAATCTTACTATAAGACCCTTAACTTTAGCATTTTCTGACTTGTGCATTTAAACTTGCATCTTTAAATTCAATATCTTATGTTAATGCAGTCTCTATTATATTTTATGTGGCTTCATAACTATAGCATCCCAGCAACTCCCAATTTTTTTAAAAATAGAAATAATAATAGCAATCTCTCTTTTCCTTCCCAGCTTGTAAGAGAAATAGCTTGTTTAACTTATTAGTTGCGTTTGTGTTGCATTATTGGCTATGAGTGTGAAAGAAACCGAGAAGCTGTTGAGGGGAAAATGATAAGAGATACTTTCCATGGGTTGCTGCTGTTCTCTTTCAAAGAAATTAGTATTAACATGTTTGCACAACTATCTATATTTATTTCAGTTACACTAATTGGGAAAGCAAGTGACCCAGAAGCACTTAACCTACTGCAAATCTAAAACACGCTTCCTAAATACAGCTTTGAGCCTGATACAAACCACCCATAAACCTTTAGGAACTTCTGGATGAGGATTCAAATTGGCCACTCAGGCTCCTCTTCCGTTGGAATACAGTGTAGTTTGCTGGCCCATCTTCATATTGATCAGCCAGATCAGGTCAGAAACTGTTTTAGCTGGAACCACATTTAAATATGATTCCTTAACACTGGTAAAAGCCTAGAGAAGACAGGAAACTAAAGAACTCCAGAAAGGAGTCGCCCCTCCCCAAATTCCACTGCTCTAGATCAGAATATGCAGTATTTTCTAACCTGCCCAGTTTACCACCTTACTGTCATGATCAAAATTATAATTCCAAATCTGCGTTATGTTGTTTAAATTCCCCAAATCCTGTGCAAAACGATAGTTTAATCATCCAGCGACACTGGTGGTGGCTGGTCCAAATTAACGGCATATCCTGTTCTTAGGCATGTCTTTTTAAATCACTTTTTATTCCGTGGAAGCTGTGTCAAGGAAATGGTGACTTCTATTACCTCTAGGAGATTTGGACATCTGATTGTGATTCCTGGGGTAGACTCCATCACTGATATAGTCGTATGCACTCTGGCAGAGACTCAGTGGACAGCAAACCAAAAGCCATTGTTAGCAGAATGCTTTAGTGCTGCAAGAATAATTCACTCAGGTTTTGTATGTAGTGACTGCGGCCCTAAAGCTTGTCTTCAATGGAGAACCCCCCCTACTTTAGGTGATTAAGTACCCGGAATGTTTCCGGTACAATTGAACCTTCATAGAAAGACTGTTTGTTATGCAACTAATCTTTGCTAGTTCCATGGATAGGAACCAAAAAGTATTTTCACTGGATCTTGACTAATACTGTTACTTTATTGCACAATTTACACATTTTGTTTCTAACTAAGTTGTCCTGGATACCAATCCTCAAATCATTGGGCACGTCTCTTCAACTGCCAATAGGTAACTTTGTGAGCTGCAGTCACCTGAGCAGCATATGCATGGAGAGATCAAATGTGATAGCAATATATATTGTGTTTTATACAGTACTGAACTGCAAAACATTTTAAAGATGTTAGGTTAGATCAGGGATTCTCAAACCTTTTTTTCCTTGAGACCCCCTTCGAAAATATTTCAGAGCACCAGGTCAGGAGCTGCTGCTTTCTTGCCACCTGGCCCTGAAGGGCTCTGCTCTGGCTGTCAGCCATGCATGTACAGGGGCAGAAAGCTTGTGACCCCCTTCGCAGAATAGCCTTGTAACCCCTTGAGAGGTCCCAACCCCCAGTTTGAGACACTCTGAGATAAATTCTCAGCTGGTGCAAAACTGTAGAGTCACTGAATTAAATGGAGGTATGCTGATTCATACCAACTGAAGATCTGGCTCATTAAATTTCACCAAATGAATGATGCTCCTATTTCACATTGCAAGTATGCATTCAGGTGTAACTAACTATGTCACGGTTTGACATACAATGTTAAAAATCTTCCCCAATAGACAGCCTCTCACTGGGATGCCTTACTCTAGCAATTTAGTCATTTTATCACAGTTGGGTACCTCATCAAGGGTTTCAGTTGCGCACATAGAATAAACTAGCAGCATTGCAGTCTTAATACTGCTTATCATAAGAAAAATCTGTTGCTTGAGCTGCATGGCAATCAGCAGATGTGCTAGATGTCTCTGGGGCCTCCTTCACAGTGGATTACAAATAAAAGCCATTGGGGTTTCATGTCATTTTGTCATTTTCCTCAGCATCTACATATTCTGGATTTTTTTTTTACATGCTCTTGAGAGCAAATTAATTTATAGCCCTCTTCTCTCCTTTCAGGCTAAGGGATAAACTCCTAGCTGATGGGCATTTGACCTCCCCCTTTGCAGGGAGTATGGGGCTCCATCCTTAAGAAGAATTTAAAGAGGAGGATTTCACGGGTTAAATAGAACTTTGTGGGTTTTTCTAAATGATAAGAAAAAGCTCTTAAAAATCCTCTCCACTGCACTCTGTGCCCCTCTTTGGCATAGCTAAAAGAAATCTAACACAGTTCTACTTTGCTGTCACTGGCTCAGACCTACCATAATTACTTCATTACCTGTTGGCACAGCTGCAAAGGGTCAGACTCAAGCCTTAATGAGGCAAATGATCTCTTCCAACTTTGCTCTCTCTTTTTTTTTCTTTTAAGTGGAACATTTTATGTATTGTGTACAGGTTAGATTTAGTCTTATATCACAAAGGACAATAGTCTGCTCCAGCTGAGCCATTGAAAAGACAATGGGTGACTCATATAGGAGAGCAATATGGATAACGAATCTTCCTCCTTGGTCACTAAATTAAATTGTTTGAATTAAGAATTGTATTAGAGTAGGACTATTTTATTTCTTTTAAATAAACACCTGGTTTGCCACTAGAACTTAAGTAGATTTTCTTGTGTAGCCAACCATATGGGTTCCCCAGAGCCGTGTAAAGGAGCAGGGAAAGATTTAATATGTAATCTTGTAAGTGTAAATAGAACTAGACTGGGAAAAAATCCAATCTGTATTTCAAGCAGAATCTGGGCTGTCTCTTTCCAAGTAGTAAAACAATTGCACAGAATTAGAAAGCAATATTTTTATTTGATATTTACTAAGTTTCGGTGTTGCACATACTCTTAATTGTAATCCATTCTTATCTGTCCTTACGATATTTTAATTTGTCTGCCTAGGAGCATTTTAGTAGGGTGACCAAACCTCCCATTTTGGCTGGGACAGTCTCTTTTTTAAGCCCCATCTTACCCATCCTGACTTTTTTGGCAAAAATGGGCATTGGTAAAAAATGGAGTGTGGAAGATTGTGGGGGAGTAGGTGGAGGGGGGCAGTGAGCAGTGATGCCAGCCCTGCACTGGGTGGGAGGCAGGCCTTGGGAACAGGGTAGGCAGAGCTACGGTGGGGGCTGCAGGTGGAGGGGTAGCCCCTCATGGTGTCCTGTTTTGCCTTTGGGAAATATCACTCTAATTTTACCTGCAATTTATCCAGTCATAAAATCTGTTTGCTTAACCAATAAAATTGAGTAGTTCGACTCTACAGCAGTAGCACTGAAATTGCTTCAGTAAATCCTCATCTAATGAAGATGAAGGACGAAGAACTGAGTTTTCACCAGAAGACCTAATGGAATATACATCAACTGTAAGCTATTCCTCTTCTCTCCACCACCTGGCTTGGAAATTTTCCAGATCGTCTGCTAACACCAGAATTAAACAAGGAGAGGCAGAAATGGGGTCCAGGCTTCCTGGGTGTCTGCTAGTCACCCCGTGATTTACCTAGAGGTGGAAGACCCAGGATCTATTCTGACTCCTTTGATGTAGTCAGACCTGGGTCAGGGTCTATACCTGTCTACTCCTCTCTCAAAGATTCTTGGCTCTTTTAAAGGGAGGAAAAGAAAGTTTAATTCCTCTACTCCTGCACCAGCCTTTGTTCTTTGGAGGGGCACGGGGCAGTCTTCCCCCCTTGAATAACTGCAGCACCTGCATCTGCTGCTGCTAGCTTTCCCCAAACAACGGCACCCACCCAAAACACGAATCCCTGCCCTTTGTCCTGAGCCACACAGGATGGGCTCAAGAGAGCAGCCATGAAACTGACCAGAATCTCCTCAATTGCTTTTAAAACTTAGTGTTTCTAAAATAAAGATCTTGACTGCCGCATCAACAGATGGCTTTGCGTCATCTGCCTCTCCCCGCCCAGCAAACCTTCTGCTAGTTTTGTGTAGTCCCAGGCTATTTTAAGTTCAGTGGGCAACCCTGTTTCATTCTTAACTTACAGTAGCAGGGAAAAGATGTATTTTTATTCTTCCTGCTATCCCAGCGCATGAGCGACTCTTCTGGGAAAGAACTCCAAGTCCCAGCCAATGGTGTTTGAGAAACAATTGCAATAATGTTTCACCAAATTAAAACAACAACAACAAAAACCCACCAGCCCCGGAACCCAGAGAGACTGCAGGTGAAAGCACTTTAGTCCATGCAAGAGCTTAATCCCGGTGCACCTGTCCGGTGGTTGGATGGCAGCAATGTGCAAAAGCCACTGCAGCCACCATGGGGCTGGACAGTATGACGGGAGTGTTTGGGAAAGGAGGCGTGCACTGGAAAATAGTTGGGTTGGGTAGATTTAGTGAGCAGACACATAGCTTCCCAATTACAGGTAGGTGGGAAAGGAAGGCTGGCATGTTGAGGGGGAGAGAGGGTCTTGCAGGGTGGTGCAATGTGTGAGCATGAAATAAAGGCACTCCCCCCCCCCCCACAAGCTAGTGGGGCTGCCAGCCTCTTTAAAAAATGAAGGCACATATTGAAGTGCTTGAATGTGGCTTTTGAAGCTGAACTCTAAGCACCCTTTTAAAAACCTTTGGCCTGTGACTTTTACTTAGGTCACCACACAATGCTCATCCTTTCTGTAATAAGAGCCTCTGTTGAGCTATCTCACCTTATTATTGGAAGTTATTGCTTAGCACCCTTCAGAAGGTATGGAACTGCGGCGGGCTGTTAATTTGCTTCCGGAGTCTAATAAACTGAATTGAAGAGCTGTATTAGCACCATAACATTTTGGCTTCAAGTGCAGTGGTGAATACTTGAATGGGATAGCACGGGTTTTACCTCCTCTGACTCAACAGCCACAAATGGGCTCTTGCCACCAAGCGTTTGCATCAAGCCTAGAATGGAAACTATGGTCTAAGCCACTGCTACACGCAAGGGAGCTCTGCTGCTTTTGTATTGTTCAATTTAGTTTATTGCCTGGACAGATGCACTCCAAGCAAGGGATTCTACATTTAAAGTGGATTCTCTTAGCTGCTTTCCTACTGTTCCTCGCTGGCCACTCACCTCTTGTTTGTTTTAGGTGTACTTGTTGGAATGTGCTGAGTAGCTGGGTTGATTCATTTTAATGTTGTCCTTCCATATTAATAAGCTCAGGTAGGTGGTAGGAGACAGTCAGAATGCTGCTGTTATTAGTGAGAGCTGGTTACTAAGACAAGAGTTTTAAACAGCAAAAGGTGGCGGGTGGGTGGGATTTGACAGATTTAACTACCTGAAGAGGATTCCAGGGAACATGGAGCTAAGCTGTTCTCAATGGTAGTAGATGACAGAACTAGGAGGAATGGTTTCAAGGTGCAGTGGGGGGCAGCCTAGGTTGGATATTAGGAAAAATCCTTTTCACTATGAGGGTGGTGAAGTACTGGAATGGGTTACCTAGGGTGGTGGTGGAATCTCCATCCTTAGAGGTCTTTAAGGACTGGCTTGACAAAGCCCTGTCTGAGATGGTTTAGTTCAGGTTGGCCCTGCTTTGAGCAGGGGGTTGGATTAGACTAGATGACATCCCAAATCCCTTCCAATCCTATGAGTCCGTGAACTCTCTATAAGCTCAGGTTCTGGTGTAGTGATGGTGGCAGTAGGATTTGCATTAAGATGCTCAGTAACTTTTCTGTGATGGCCAGTTCTTCTGTTTATAAAATCCTTCCTTTAGTTAAAAGTGATATGTCTTGTATTACAACTCAAACCAAGGTAGTAATACTGTGACATTCCTACAAGCCCCCCCCCCCCACTGCCCCATGTAGCTCCTGTGTCATCTGCATTATGAGAGCATCTCATTATATGAATACCTCACACTTTGTTGTGAGATATGATTTGGGAATTGTTATTCAAAGCACCTGCATTTTCTGTAATTGGTATTGCACTGAATTATGGTATTTATGACTGGAATTGTCTCTAACTGGAGACGCACAAGTACATTTTGTGGATTACTTTGCTCTTAAAAGAAATTGCGAAATGCTTCTTTAACGAGTCTGTGGTAAATTGAATTAAGTCCTGTTCGTACTGAACCCTTTCCTATAATGGTGTGTGTACGAAGCTCTTTGTATTGCTGTAGATGGCATAGGACTATGTACTGAGACCTAATGTAGTGTGTGCAGAGAACAGTGTTTGTGGAACTCAATACAAAGGAACAGGGGGAAGGTCCCAGCCAGATGTCTGCCTTGCTGATCCTGACTACATCTCCAGTGTGTGGCTCGCGTCCCTTAGCATTGCTTGTGACTTTCTACCACTGAGGATCTGGGCCTTTATTGACCGCTGCTGGATGGGCCATGAGCCAATAGTGAAACTGTAGCAGCTGGGAGGACAGTTAAGTGAAGTCAGCTTCTTCCATGACCCATCATCACTACTATTCAGGGCCAGATTAAGGCAGAGGTTTTAGGGGCTGCAGTCCTGGACCCCAGCCTAAAGTGGGGGGCGGGGGGGCTGTGGCTCTGCCAAAATCCAGTCCCAGCCAAATGATGTGCTACTGCCTCCCATTGTCAGCCTGCCTACCCCAGGCTGGCTCGTCTGCGGACCAGCCATCCTGGGGGTGGCACAGTCAGGAATGCTGCGGACTGTGGCCTCTGATCCAAGTGACCCCCACCCCCTGGTAGCTGGCCAGGCCTTTAGCTTTCCACTCCCATGCCTCCCGCTGCCCCAGATGGGCTGCAGGCCTTGGATGCTCCCCAGCAGTGAGGGCTGGGGTGGGCTGCCCCACCCCCAGGCTGGGCGCCACCATCGGGGGAAGAGGGGGCAGAAGAGTGGGCAGCCCTGAGACCCCCAGGGGCCTTGATCCAATCCAGCACCTGTTAGAAAGTGATGTGAAGACTCTGATGAGCCAGCTGATTGATTGCCCTTTGCCAAGGATGGTGGCTTCTATGGGCCTTAAAGCCACGACTGGAAGGAGTGTGAAAGACCTGAAACCATTTTCTGACTCTTAGGCCATCAGTGTCTTAACCCTACAGAAACAGTAGTACGTATAGAATTTGCAGACTGTTTCCAAAGGCTTTAACCATATGTATGAGAAATGCTCAAAAGCTGATATTATGAAAGGAGCCTAGAGAAGTTGGGTGCCAGCTCCCACAGAGGGGCCATTTTGTGCTTAGATCCCAGCCTCAAAACTCCACAGCACCCAGAAGACTTGATGCCATTAATGCCCCCTCCTTCAATATGTACCAAGCACAGCTTGGGAATTAGGAAGGGTTAGCCTGGAAATCTGGACTCAGAAACACTGCGCAGATCCTTCCTGATGGATGTAATGGCCAGGTGAGGCATTTCATGTTTGCCCTCGTACCCAGGTGTGATGCAGTGGGAATACTTTGGGATTTTCTCTGGGTGTTATGTGTGTGCCTCAATTTCCCCATGTGTGTTGCTCATGTATGTCAATGTGTGTAATCAATGCAGAGCCCACAACCTTTCAGAGGGTTCCCAGCTAGCTGTGACACAGTAAGTCCCCTCTGTGAGCCCCGTGGCCCCAATTCTCCCTCCAGGTCCTCCCATGGCCCCAGCAACAGGCCCCGCAGCCCTGGCAGTGAGCCCCACAACAGCCCCTGGCCCTGGTATGGCCCCCATAGTGGACCTCACAACGGGCTACAGCAGCCCCCAGGCACAGTGTGGCACAGGAGGGGTCCCAGCATAATAGGGTGGGGAGGGCTGGAGCTACGGAGGGGATGCGCTGTTCTCTCTCTTCCATGCGGAGCAGCAGTGGCCCTTCCATAAGCAATAGCAGGACAGGTGAGCTAGTGATGGGATTTTCTCCCACGAAAGCTCATGCGATAAATAAATGTTAGTCTTTAAAAGTGCCACAGGACTCTGTTTTTCTGCAATAGACTAACCTGGCTACCCCTTTGGCACTTGGCAGAATGGGGTGAGGGACGGTGGGGGAGAGCAGAGGTCTGGCACCCTGGTCTACAGGCGAAACTAATATCCTGACACAGTTATACCTACCAAACTCCCTATCCATGTTCCTGGGGGGCTTCTGCTCTCAAAGCGCTCCCCCCCCCCCCTGGGGGGGGGGGGGCGGGGAGGATTAACTACACCGACAGGGAGAACCTACCCCTTGGCATAGGCAGCATTTTTCGCTAGTGTCATAGCTGCAGCACTAAGTGCAGAAGAGTCCTTAGTATCTTTTATCAATCCGTGCACGGGGCAGAAAGACCCTGGAGGATCCTACAGGGCCCAAGACTCCTCTATACCAGGCAGTAGGAGCTGCAGCTTCAGGGAAAGATGTGCTAAGAGGAACAGCACCCGGCCAGTCAAGGCTGTCATGGGGGGGCGTGGCCCAGGACCAATCAGCCTCGGTGGGGCCCCTGGACACCCCCCTTCCCAACCCAGCACTGGGGAGGAGGGGCAGGTGGGTTGGCCCAGAGAGGCAGCGTGGGGCCTGCATAACCATGGGGCTCAGGGCAAAGGTTGGGCCCCCCCCCCCCACCCCAAAGGAGGGCCCGGCAGCCAGGAGGGCACCCCCCCCCCCGGCAAATCTCTGGCTGGCTACTGAAGTCCTCAAATCATGATTTAAATATTTCTTTCTCTACTTAAGAAAAGGGATTTTGCATTTATGAAGAAAAGTTAAAAAAAAAATGATGTTGGAAAACTGACTTCTTCTGCTCTTTTGTATAAAAGTGGCAGGTGCCGTCTCTCATCTGTATTTTCTCTACACATTAGGGGCTAGATTCACAACGGGAGTAATGCCATATTAGGTGAAGGTCCAACCTTTCTCCATCACTGACATTCAGACATACTCTCGTCAGCTGTCACCTCGCTGTGTAGGCAGGCACAGGCCCACCAAGGGACGTGTGCAAAGCTATGCAACGCCTCATTTGCCCACAGCGCTGAGGTGCTTGGTAAGCTCCCATCTAAACCTGGGTTGCTCAAATTAGGTGTTCGCATGCCTAGCTCACCTGTGCAGCTTGAGCTGGGGAGTGTGTGCTGCCCATGCACAAAAGCTAGCTGGAGAAGAGCAGCGCAGGAATTATTGGGGGTTGGCAGGCATGTATGTCCCAAAGGACCCAAGAGCACCGTGGTCAGGGCACTTGCATGGAACATGGCAGACCCAGGTTTGGTTTGGGGGCAAATGGGACAAGGTGCCTGGTAGTTGGGAAGTGGTGACTCCTAATCCCCTTTGTGCTCGTAACTCTAGAGCAGTGATTCCCAATCTTTTCTCGGCTGTGGCACAGCTTGATACCTTCATTTTTTTCTGAGGCATGCCACCATCCAAAACAAAAATCTCATGAATATTCAAATTAACTCAAATAAGTGAGCTTATGAATATACATGACCAGTGGTTGGGCAATGCTGCTATGTAGGGAGAGCAAGAGAGGGGAGGTCGGGAGTTGTGTGGCTGTGGGGAGCAGAGCTGGCAAACGAGGGCTGGTGTAGCCATATGGGAAGCAGGACAAGGGTGGCAAGAGAGGGGGAAGGGAGAACAGGAGTGGCTATGTGAGGTAGCTGGGGGAACCTGGGGAGTGGGAGGGCAGGGGAGCATGGCGCAGTACCCCCTTCTCCCCAGCAGCTCCCTGCCACCCATGGACCCTCACCCTGCTGCGGTTCCCTCCCCACCCCCACAGCTACCTGCTGTCTCTGATGGACCCTCCCACCACTGCAGGGACGCGCACTAGCCCTCTGGCCCCCCCCCACCTCCCGGCAGGGCTTGCTGCCCCCCCCCCCATCTTGCTGAGGGCCCCATCAACCCCAGCCCACTCATGGGAGGATTTTTTAAGCTGCCACCTGGTTACTGATTGCAACAATTGCATTAGGAAGCACATCTCCTGTGTGGCACTGTTCACAATCAGTTTGTGATCCCTTGCGCAATGTGGAGTACGATGTTCTTTTTTTCCACTTTTCTCCCCTTCCATCAGTGCACAGGACTAAAATAAACAAGTGCCATGACCTGGGGCACCAATGCTTGATTCACAGAGAGCTCTTGGATGCTGCAACACCTGACTCCTAGGCACCCTGCCAGTAAGTGGAATTCACAACCCTGTTAGGTGCCCAAGCTCCCTTAACAACCGGGAAAGAGGGAAGGGGAAGATCACCAAGGGCACCTAAGAGAGCTAGGCATGAAATGCAGTGGGGTTGACAATCCAGATCCACAAATGGACATTGGTAGTTTAGGCGTTCACATCCCAGTTTTAGGAATGATGGTGAACTGCAAAATTCCCCCTTGACCAGGGACTACAGTTCCTACATTTTCTTTGTCAAGGGGCCCATGGCCTAGAAGTTTCTGTCCCTAGCCGTGCACGTCGCTGCCTCATTTTGGATTTCTCAGTGCCTGGCTCCATCCTAAGCCCCAATGTGCTCCTCAAACTGGGGGAAGACACACATTCCCTTGCCTGAGTTCAGAGTATGTTTGCTTGCTCTGGCCCCATTCAAATTCTGGCTGGAGGAGAAAGTGCCCCTCTTGTATCTCTCAGCCCACAGGACCTCACATTCACCTGAGATGTGGGAGACCCTGTTATAGTTCTGCTCTGCCTCATGTGGAGAAAGGATTTGAACTTGGGTCTCACACTGCACAAGAGTACTCAAACCACTGGGCTATTCTGAAGTGGGGTCCCCTGTCCTCTCCTGTTGAAACTGTTCCATGGACAGCGGTGGCAAAAGGACTCTCTTAAGGCTTTAAACCAGGGTGTCTCATGTACTCAGGCAAAGAAGGAAATTGAAGCTGGGTCTCCCACATGCTCAGGTATATGCTAACCATTGCTTAAAGTTGGAAGGTGGGAAGAGGCATCACTGCCACCTCATCCTCTGGATACATTTTGAATGGAACCCGAACTGGAAGGTGGTCTTTGAGTGTACCTACCAGATCAGGAACCGCAGGAGAGATAGGAAGCAAACTAACCTCCTCCATAGATTGCAAAAGGAGAGAGAGGGATCACAGCTATGTACTACCTTTTGAGTACTGTGCCATTCATTTGCCAATCAGGTACAGGGAAAGCAGTTTCGTCCTTGGCCTTCGCTTTTACAAACCACCTCTTAGTATTGTACTGTGGGAGAAGAAGAGCTGGTATACTTTTTGGCAGACTTGAAGACCGCCAACTGATTGCATATAGCCCAACGTTACATTACATTGGTTTAAATGGGACACTAATAAAGTGCAACCGAGACAGCATGAACAGTGGAGGAGTAGCAGTAATGAGGGAACAACTTCCTAGTCCATAATTCCTGGGTTGGCGGAGTTGACCTCATACTGCACCAGTCTGCACACCTTTATACTCGCTCTTGTGGGGTGGCAATCTCATAATCACACCACTAGTGGAACTCCGCCAAGAATTATTTATTTACATTAAAACACTGTAATACAAACTGAAGCAAATCTGACATTTTAGACGGGAAGGGGTGCCCCGGGCCATGTCCTACTGCTATTTTATTTCTCTGTATTCCAACTGTGAATGTTCCATTTCATACCTCTGTGAGTGCTGGCTATTCACTGGTTTGTTGCTTTCAACATACCTGTTTTTGGCTTCAAAGAAAACTCTTCTCCAAAAGTTTTTTTTTTCTTAATTTATTTATGTAACACAGTGTAGAAAGCTATCAATTCATAAGCAATGATTCTGTACAATCATCCTGCAGAGAGACATTTGTAGGATCCCCATTAATTTTCAACCAGCAGGCACTTTTTCCCTATGAAAGTGCTCACAATTAATAGGGATTCTTTTTAATTTTTATTAAAAGATCAAAAAGGTACATGGAAAAGAAAATAAGTTTACCTTCCAATGCCTAAGGTGTGCACATAAAACAGGCACAAAGAAACAAATGTGTATTCCCATGAGTCCTACAGCACTAATACAGCAGAAGCAACCATCTGTACAACAAAATGCAACTGCAGAGGAAAATAGCTGGAATACTTTAAAAAACATGAAGTTTTACTTTAAAATGCATAGTGATCAGAAAAAAATACTCGGCAAAGAGAACCAGCTAAGACACAGGAAGCATCCCCCATCAATTCTTAAAGCATATTTTAATTAGGACTTAATTTTTGCCACAAATCACAAGAATAATATACAATTGGCTAAGGGGCTACATGATAAATAATTGGGAAAGAGAATCTAGTCATGCACTAGTTAAATACAGCTAAACTCTTTACAGTACACAAAAAACATTCATTAATAACGTAGTGTAAAGACTGAAATGTAAAGAGAAAATACATTACTGATTTTTATTATTTCAAGTTCAGGCATCTACTTGTGTTACAGCACAGCTGTCAAAAGGCGATAATGAGTAAATAATAAAACAGAGTGTTTTTGTTTCTTTCCACGTTATTCTATAATTGAACACCGATGGGCAGTGAAGCAATCATTTTGCTGTCCAACTCATGAGGCTGTTGTGGTGTTCTAGTTCTGCATCTGTTCAAAGAACTTGTAGGTTGGATTTTCATAGCCATTTTGTTGCATCTTGGAAAGATGGCGTTCCTCTGGTGTTACTGCAGCATCGACCTATGTGGGGAGAAGATAAAACTGTGGTTAGGTTTCTTCTTTGATCCACCCAGTGCCTTTGTTTACTTAATCCTCCCACCCCTCCCTAATATATTCTGAGTTCTTACTGAATTTTCATTAAACATGCAAACACACATATGAAAGCTTCAACCCCATTAGAATGAAAAGCAAACAAATGGCTCACTTCTCAGCTCTACTTCACAGGAAAAGTCGAACTAGGCAGGTAAATCTTGGAGCTTACACAGGTCAACTGCTCTGACCCTTATGGATCAAACTCTAGATGGGATGGTTCTCCAGTGAACAAGGCATAAAAAACCCTAAGGTCTATTGGCTCATCTCCACAACCAGGTTGAAGAAAGAGGCTGACTCCCCTCACAGATAGGCAGGATCCAAACCATGAAAGGCTTTATGGATCAAACCAACACTTTGAGTAGTGCCTGGGAATTAGCTAGAAGCCATCACAGAACTTCTCTAGAGAAGCAGCTGCTTAAGTCGACTTAAGGAAAGTGTAGTGTAGACGCAGAATAAATTAAGTCGACTTAAGCAAGCTTAAGTCGACTTAATTTACAAGTGTAGACGCACCCAATGAGAGAAAGTCTTATCAGAGCAGTAGAGGGAGGCTTGTGCTAGACACTATTAGATAATATCTGGAGTGGCAGATATTCATATTCACTAATCGAAATGATAGTTTAGGATGCTGATGAGGGCCAAAAATCTACCATGGAATAAACAAGCACAACTCCTGTTGTACTTAATGGGGGGATGCAGCCTTTTACTCCCAAGTGGAATTTGGTCCCCTCATATCAGCACTTCATTTCTGAGTCAGTTAAATATTGTCTACTCAACTAAAAGTGACTGCTGCTGTTTTCTTAACAGACAAGAACAATGACAGCTCAGTGGTTAAAACGCCACATCTGAGTACCTGCTGCTCCTCAGTTTAGTGTCTGCTTTCGCTGAGCTTAGTCATGTGAAACTATATCACAGGAGAGATGGTGAGACCAGTCTCTAACTGTTAATTAGGGGTTTTACCTCCACTCTGTGAACACAATAGTTGATGCGTCTTCAATATCTACCTGGCTATCTTCCTAAATCTCTATAAAAGAGAGGTAAGGGGGCTTCCCTCTGTCAGTCCTTTTCTTTGCTGTCCTTTACCACCAACAGTTTAACATCTCCGTTTACAAAACATAAAATTCAATTTTACCTTGTCAGAAGACTTAAAAACTGGAAGGGCACTGAGGAGTGTAAGCTACTCTGAAATATTAGCTACAAAATTTTAATGTGAATTTCTGTAAGTAATGACCTTTAGCAAAAATAACCTTTTATTTTTAGCATAGAATAACCTTTTGGATAATGGAAAGTGTATTCTCTCAAGAAATCTCGTGTAGCAGGCTCGTATCATCTAACCTTTTGATGAATAAGTAAAGGAGAAGTGCTTATGCTTGATTCTCTAGAAATACGGTCTACAACACTGGAAATATTTTAGCTTGGGAAGAACTTGGCTGTCCCCTCTTGTAAAGTTATATTACCTGAAACTTCCAAGAAAAATAAGGGATATGTTGTTCCACACTTGGGGCAAATGCAAGCTGATCTACTTATTTCTGTGACCTTGTCTGCAACTGGCCCCTTGCATTTCACTTTATCTTCCCATCAGAATCCTTCCTTTCCCACCTCATGTTATCCAAATGACTAAAGAAGAAAGGAGTTTCATGTATGAAAATACCTCAGGTGACTTGCTGCATCAAAATCAGCCTTATTTAACCACCCTTTGTAAAATCTTCTTTCCCACCTTTGGCCCAATTTAAAATGACTGTAAATGGCCTTAAAAAAAAATAAAAATCATTGGCCTTCTTTATCAAGCAAACTTTAAGGATCAGACCATGCTTCCATAGGCAGGCTGTTCCATAACTGACTACAGCAGAATATCTTGCCCTTTCCCTTGGCCACTGTTGGAAACAGGATATTAGCTGGGAGGGATCACTAGTTTGGTCTGATTAGACACTTCCTGTGTTTCCTATTCGGGAATGGAACCGGCCCCTTCCTTTGTTAAAATACCCTCATTAAAGGGCAGTAGGTGTTTTAAAACTGAGCCTGCAGTGAGCACTTTTGTTAACAGAAAAATGTACACAAGCTCTCTGAAACCGACCAAAACTGAAACCTGTTTCTCTGCAGTCAAGCTAACAAAGCATGCGACTTTGTATTAAACAGCTCTGGATGAGAGAGGAGGCTTGACTCCTGGAGCTGCTCTTCTGCATTTCCCTAGCTTTTGGGAGCAGGAACAAACCTTTCATTTTCAAAAGAAAAACATTTTTATATTGCCAGACTTTTTTTTTTTTTTTTTTAAAAGCTGGTGCAAGCAACAGATGAATGCTCAGCCAAGCTGTCAGCCATCGTTCCAATTTATCAAGGGCGGCAGAGGCCTTGGGAATTTCACATCCCGTCTCTGACACCGCTGCACTGAAATCCCCAAGACATTTCTAGTCCAATGACTTGCTGAAGAGCTAGCGTACAATCCCGCCCTTGTATTTTAATGACGCTCTCCATGCCTGCTGGTGTTCTTTCCTTTCTACCCTACTCTCCTATAGAGTCTTCATTACTATTTCCCATAGAGGTGGTACCCTGGTGTTAGTGCGGCTTGGGGAGGAACAGTTACAGTGCTGCGGACTCTGTCTACGAGAATCTCAGCAGTCATCTCCAGGATAGTTGGCCGGCTCCTGTTCTTTAAATACCTTCTCTTCCTAGGTTGCCGCTTGCCCGTGAATATAGTGTATGTAACACAATTCAAGGAATGAATACCTGGCCAGGACTGTGGTCTACCCTCAGAATTCTGAACAACATTTTTATTATAACGATGAAATATTCATATTTTAGTACTGCCTGGTAGAGCCAATCAGGCTAAGTATAAGATCTCTGGGGTAGAGGCCATGATTTTGGTCTGTGTTTACAAAGCGCAGAGTACAATGGGGTCCTAGTTCATGACTGGAGCCTTACGTCACAATATAATAGAAGTAATGAATAGTAAAAGGTGGTGTGGTGGGTGTTCTACAAACACGGAAGAGGACATTGTTTCTGCCCACAAGAGCTTACAAATAATAATATTAAACTCTATGAAAGCTATGTTTATTGTCATGACAATGTGATGACTAAAACCATCATTGCATACCAACTGCTGCTTGCTAACATGAGCCGGTGTTTTGGACACTGGAAAAAGGAAAGCAAATATGGGGAATAAAAAACTATACGCTTCCCAATAAGCTTTCAGCTTGCACCGGAAATGATTGAGAAGACAATGCAAGCATCCAGCTTTCTTCCTGAATAAGTGACTATAAAGTCAAATAAGTTTTACACACACACGAGGGTCAAAATTATCTCTGAGACTGGAATAATGACTACTGCTTGTACTGATCATGCCATGCAAGCCATGGAGTGCTCACAACCGGACACACTATTACAGGAAACTCCCCAAATGATGAGATATTAAAGGTCAAATTCAGGAATGTTGGAAAGATTAGGGATCTCTAACCCATTATGACAGGACAAACATGCGTAATACCACAGAGAAGGCTAAGCCCATCGGCCCTGCCTCTATACTGGTCCCTGGCAGAGAGAATCTGGGCTACAGGACTGTGCTAATTGAATCTTTAGAAAATATTGTACTGAACTTGATCTGTTTTTTTAACTTTGAGCTCCCCACATGATTCCCCTGTTGAGAATTGAGGAATCCAGAATCACCTGGTACTATCTGCCTGAGATGAGACAGGATGAGGAGACTAAATAAATAAAAAGAAGAATGGACAGTAATCAGACAGACGAGGAAACAGAGCTGACTAAAGGATGGACAAAAAACTGAAGAGCTAATTAGGAGCAGCATAAACAATTCTGTTTTAAAGGTAACAGAAATGGGTGTATATGAAAATGTGATGAAGCTGATTAAGGATTTTTAATAGTGCAGAATATTTAATATTAAGGTAAAACCTACATTTGATAAGCTATTTTATAACACCATTCCCTAGCACCATCAGATCATGGATCCATAGACAGAGAAGACTTATTAAGGCATCTAGTTTCCCTCCTAATGAGTGTTCCCTAAATTTTCTTGCTATTTTGTGTTCCAGTTTAGTATTAGAAGTGATAGAGCTTCTCCTACCTTTCGACTCCTTTATGTAAACAGCCTCTTCTTTTGTCTGTACATTTTATTTTATTTGTTGTCTGTGTGATTTTGTTTCAAGATGGTGATGTACAAGGTCTCTACCCCACTTTTTAACTGTTTGTTTGCAATCATTCACATCAGTAAACTGTTCCCTCTTTGGCCTACCCCAAATTGTTTGATTGTCCTCTCAATAAGGGCAATTCACATGGAAAATTATAGCTGTCCAAGATGACCCAGTTCTAAAAATCTGTTTTAAAAAATATTGAAACACCCTTCAAAGGGGCATAGAATATTTCCCCCATCAACCTTAAAAAGGCTTTATTTATTAAAAAACACACACACTGGAGAAAAAATATTAAGAATTTCATCCCCAGGAGTGAATTTTTGGAAACGTAGGAGCATGTGAAACGAGCGGGTGGTAATAAAAACTGTTTTGTTACTTTATGCCTATTAACATAAATTTAAATTTTCATAATAGCTCTTAACACAAGGTAAAC
The DNA here is from genome assembly GCA_007922175.1 of Pelusios castaneus. Lineage (NCBI taxonomy): Eukaryota > Metazoa > Chordata > Testudines > Pelomedusidae > Pelusios > Pelusios castaneus. The sequence goes on along the minus strand of ML685813.1, from coordinate 6,116,280 downwards.
AGATGGGATACAAAATTAGTTTGTCAAAAGACACCTAATGTAGACCAGATGCAAAGCTATTTATATTTTAAATGTTATGCCTTTAGTGCACAACTTTGCCAGATAAATTAATCCTCTTTGGATTGGAATATCCTTACTTCAAAGACACTTTATTAAGAAGAATTTACTGCCTACAGAGTTTTGTGTGTTTCAAACAGCGTACTAACATTTATTGACTAATCCTCACCAGCCTAGGAAATAGATAAGTACTATCTCCATTCTGCATGTGAGAAACTAAGGCAGAGAGGTTAAATGATTTGCCTACGGCCACACAAAATAAGAATCCTGGGCTATGTCTACACATGAAAGTTAGGTCGATTTAAGGAGGCTTAAGTCGACATAACTTAGTCCCTGTCTACACTAGCCTTTCATTAAGTCGACTTAAGGGGCTATGTTGATTTGTTAAGTCGACCTAAACCCGGTGTGGACACCTTAAAGTCGACTTAGTTCTCTAAGTCGACCTAGGGCTGGGGACAGAGGAGGCATGGCTCCCTTCTCCTTGGGACTCCCGCTCCCCGATGGAAGGGAGCCATAGTCCCTTCTTGCCAGGAAGCCTTGGGCTGAGTTCCCTTCTCCAGGACCGGAGCGGTCCCAGCCAGAAGGGAGCCCCGCTCTCCTCTCCCCGGACTGCCTTCCGTGGTGCTCCAGCTGACAGGGGAACCTCGGGGATTCTCTGTTAGTGGAGCACCGGCGGCTCCCTCTTTGCCCAGACCCACATGGGTCTGGGGAGAAGAGAACAGGGCTCCCGGCAAGAAGGGACCCGTGGGTCCTTTCTGCTGGGACCGCTGCTCCCTTCTCAGCAGGGAGCCGTGGCTATGTCCACATTTTAAAAGTTAAATCGACTTGTTAAGTCCTGGTGCCCAGTCCCAAACACAAGCCACTAAACAATGCTGCCTTAATTTCTGTATTGCTAATTGACTCATGCTAGATTAAAAAAATCCTCTATACGAGCTAGCTAGCTATTATTATTTACTCACCACTCAGTTACATTGTCATTAACACCCTGCTCAGTGGTATATAAAAGATGGTAGCATATTTTCAAAAACGAGGCTAACATTTCAGATTTCAGTTTTGTTATGGAAAATTCACACAGATCTAAAATTATCCTCTCATTTTTATTTAAATTCTAAAGGAAAATTAAAGTCAATGGTATAGGGTCATAGGTCCCAGATAATTCCTGGACAGATTTTTTTGCAGTTTTAGATTTAATTCCCCATGATTTATCCTATGGATTGCTGTTCTTATGTTTACTTTTCAGATCGCTCCATCCTGCTGAATAAAACTCTTAATTTAACAAGACAGCCACATTATTTTAAAGCACTGGTTAACCAAGGAGCTGATTTGTTTAGTCCATTTGTAAACATATGCTGCCACCTCCATTCATGTAAGCGCAGCTCAGTAACCTTTACCCACCTCCACTACACCATGATGGATGGATGTGTACTGTTTTTTCTTCAGCATCACCAAAGTAATGACAATGACTGTTGCTATGACTACACCTCCCACCATTAGTCCAATGATGGCACCTTTGTTTGAACCCACATCTTCAGCAAAGAATACCTAGGAAACAAAAATAAAGCAGGTAAGTAATGAGATCCCTTCTGCCATTTAACTATGTTGTACAGTTTTGGATGTAATTTACAAAGTGTCTTAGTGGACTTCAGAGAAATTTTATTCCATGACCCCAATGTTACAAACTCTTGAGCAGTGCAGCAACCGGGTTACTGCAGTCTAAGCCCTCTCTGTCCTGGAGAAAGTACATAGGCTGTGTAGGAAGTATTCCTGGCAACTGCTCATGATGTCCCAGCTCTGTGGCTAAATGGAGGACTTATCTCCAGGGGCTGCCAATCCAGTAAAACCCCAGGGTGAATGATGAGAGTGCAGGAAGATATTGGGATAATGTACATTTTTCTCTAACTTTGAGGAGCTAAAACATGAAATGTTTCCTGAATTCACATATGTTAAGGATTGGTTTGGGTAAGCATGATGTACTTGTCTGATAGAAAGACTTATTTCAGACCTGCAGGATAACAATGAAGCTCCAATGTAACCAGCTGTGTTAAGGGGAGGAAGTTCAAGCAAGCAACATGATTTGTCTAGGAGCACAGAGAGCGAGTTTAGCAAACAGAATAAACATCCTATTTTAAGGCATCTAGTAGGGGAAAACAAGCCTTTCCAGAGTGTGGAGAAAATTCGGACCTATATACCTAGATAATTGTTGTTTTTTAAATTTATTTTTATATAATTAAAATAACTACTGCCTGCCTTCTTCTCAATGATGAACTTTCTTGTTTATCATCAGACGATCATGGAGAAGATCAAATTCACTGCCATCAGATCAATCTTTTTGGGTTTGGTTGAGTGGTCAGTGAAGACCTGCTCAATCGATCTGGAATTTGACTCCGGCTATGTACATACTACAGACTTGTCCCGGAATAAAGTTGTTGTGGGACAAGCAAGCGTTATAACTATAACGCTTACCTCGATCCACACAGCACTTCTTGTAACGAAAAAGGAGCGTTCACAGGCTCCTTTGAATTTTCGTTACAAGGAGCAATGCATGGTGGGCACCTAGCCCACATGCACCGCCGCAGTCAGCCTTTGGGCTGCTTCCACCCTCCTTACCTCCACAGGGCTGTACAGCAGCCCGCGGGGTAGGGGAAGGATGGTGTTCCCTGCGGCTGCCCTGCCCTGCTGGAGCCCCACTGGGAGGGGGAGTGGGCTGTTCCTCTGGGAGCAGGCTCAAGCCACAGGCAGCAGTGAAGCCCCAGCCCAGGGGAAGCTCTGCAGCAGCTGGGCTTTCCCAGGGCAGCAGGGCTCCAGCTGCCGAGAGCCCCGGCCCTGGGGCAAGCGGCTCCGAGCAGGAGCTGCCTGCCCAGGCTTCAGCACTGCTACCTGCTGCCCAGGGGAGCCCCCAGCCTGGGGGGGGGGGGGAAAGGAGTCACCAGCAACCACCAGCATTCCAGGTGGCTCCTGCAGGAGCTCTGCTACTTGTCTATTTCACTGCTCTGCTAGAGCAGTGAAATTGACAAGTATGACAGCTCTGGTGTCCCAGAGTGGCCTCGATTGGCACTCTGGGACATTTCTGGAGGCTGTCAATTGCAAAAAGAGCATACACACTGGCCCTACCAGGGAACAGCTGTTGCGTGGTAAGCCTAACCACGCTCGTTTATCTGGTTTACCTGTTGCTTGGGAAGAGGGCTGTTGCCGCTCAACGAGCACCATTGTAGTGTGTACACACTCAGCCTTATCGCGCGATAAGGCTGTAGTGTGTACTTAGTAAGTCCACCCCCTAGGAATAATAGTGCTGAGTGGAAGGGAAGGTATTTCCCTTCGACTCAGTGCAGTGGAAACATGGAGGTAAGTGGGCGTTAAAAAAATCGAAGCAAGATATGCAAGTTATTTTATGTGTCTTGCGTATCTCCCTTTCACTGCAGCAAAAATAGCAGCAATTGTAGACCAGGCCTAAGTTGCTTGGTAAACCCTGCAATCACGCATTAAAAGTTCTGTAGTGGACTTGGAAATATACTCACACTCTGGTTTGCTGCACAGTAAGTCTCTGTGTACACAAGCCCCAAGTATATACGTAATAAAAAGCAGATAAATTATTTGTTCCTTTTTCTGTCTTCATTACCCACTAGTGCCAGTTCTTAATCTCACTATGAACCTTTCTTCATTTGAAAGTGCATAATAGACAAATATTTAAAAAAGCAGCAGCAAAAAAAAAAGAAGAATTAGAATGAGCTCAGTATATGCCTTCAATAAAAGCTAAACTGACTTCCTAATAAACTGTTAAGTAGTGGTTCTGGTTATCAGTAGTATAACACAGGATAACACAATATAATTTCCACAATTAAAATCAGGTGAAGGAATACTACATTTCCTTTACTAAATACATTATGACAAGTTCCAAAGGGGTCGCCGTGTTAGTCTAAGTCAGCCAAACAAACAAGTCCTGGGGCACGTTTAAAGACTAACAAATTTATTTATCGCATGAGCTTTCATGGGAGAAAATCCCACTTTGTCAAAGCATCTGATGAAGTGGGATTTTCTCCCACAAAAGCTCAAGCAATAAATAAATTCGTTAGTCTTTAAAAGTGCCACAGGACTGTCTATGTCTACACTAGAAAAGTTAAGTTGACTTTTGTTAAGTCGACTTTAATAAGGTTGACTTTAAGTCACCTTGAAATCAACCTTATTAAAATTGACTTAACAAGTGGCAACACTTTAAGTCGACTTAGTCCACTTTGTTAAGTCAACCTAACTGCACTGAGGTCGACTTAACAAAGTAGATTTATGCGTCCACACTGGGCTTAGGTCGACCTATGCAGGCGTAAGTCGACCTAATGAGTGGTAGTTATAAAGTTGACTTAAGCTTTCATTAAGTCGACTTAAGGAATTTCTTAAGTCGACTTAATGAAAGCCTAGTGTGGACGTGGCTTAATTTAAATTGACTTAAGCCTCCTTACGTCGACTTAAATTGCCAGCGTAGACTTAGCCCGTGTTTGTTTAAATACATTATATTATCTTTACCACTTGCACAGTAGGGGGAGCTGTAGTTCCTAACAGCTCGTGCAATGTGCCACTGTCATTTTTTCAGTTACTATAATTGAATGTGTGTGACACAGATGCAATTAAATGAAAATAAGTACATTGAAATGTACTAGTGCCAGGTTTCCTCTCCCCAATAAATTTTCTTTGACTTATTTCATCACAATATTTAACCCTTCTGAGCCAGGCATGACAGAATTTCCCAAATTAATGCTAATGCATTTTGGATTAGCTTGCTAACCTGGGAATACTCAGTTCTTTGCATCAAAGAGCTGAATATCTTTTTACACAGTTGTTAGCTAATTCAAATGGAAATTTGAGTCCCATGTTAATTTTAATTTTTCAGCACTACTTAGGTTTAAGAATATATTTTAAAAAGAAACCTTTCAAGTTTATTATTAGGATTTTAGAAGTCTAAGATATGAAATTCTATCATGTATTAGTTGTTCATAAAAAAGGAAGCAAGAAGACAGATTTAACTATCTGCTTGTAGTATTATAACATTGCTGTGAGAATTTTCCAGTCCTTATGGTCCTCATTTGGCCTTTCAATTAATCACCATTAATGGATGCTATTAATGCAAAACAAATTAACCAGATTAAAAAATAGTTATGATTAATCACAGTTTTAATTGCACTGTTAAACAATAATAGCATACCAACTTAGTAATAATAGAATTATGTTAATATTAGTAATATTCTTTGGATCTATTCCTAGTAGATGAGTTCTCTCATTTTTTTTTAATTCACAAGAGTCACAGTGCAGTGTTAAAGCCAGATCTTTCTCCCACCTATCTCAGTGTATTTTATTACTCACAATAAATTATAAGTAATAAGTAATAATTTTATTACTCTGTCCAATAATAGCAAACAAAATAAAGATATAAGCAACTGCAGTTGCAAAATAAATCCAGTGGAGAATTTTCTCCTTTGAAAGTGTGAGAGACAGGGAAGGAGAGGAGGTGGCCCATCGCCCTGTGGGTAGGACATGCACCTGAAAGGTAGGAGACCTGGAAACTGAACTGAGGTCCACCATATACTGATTGCCTTAATGGCTGGTTACTGTAGGGCTGCTGCTCCTGTTGCTTCTCCCTGCTGCTCTCTTTCCTGCAAAAATGGCTTAGGTGCCCAACCCCAGAAGACGGGGGTTCTCTCTGTGAATCCTGAGTGGAGATAGTTGCCTAACTCTGGGCTGGAGGGAGGCACGCAACTTGAAGCAGAGAATAGGCCACACTCCTTTCCTCAGCCGTTCTTATTAGCTCGTCTAGGTGGCTCCCACTCAGCGTGATGACTTCTGTGATTCCCATTCCTAGGTTTTTTACATTCTTCATGCACCAAAGAGGAAGCTTCAGTCCTAACTTAGGATGTGAATGTCACCAGGTGCTGAGTGTTGTAGTGCCTAAGACCCTGTGTGAATGTAACCCTGAGTGCCTGAAGGAATATGGCCATCTCCTGAATCCAGCTCCAGTGCTATTATAAGATGTGGGCTGACATTCCAGGATTAAACTGGAGTCTGAATTCACTCTGTGTGTGGATTTCAAGGCTCCAGGCTCAGTTTTTGGCACAGCCCTTGTGAAGAGGAGTGATTTGGCTGAACTCCTTTGCTTCTCCTGGGGTACTGACAATTGTATGTGAAACCCTTTTTGATTGTTGTTTAATTATTGTTTCTGGTCTCTACAAAGTCTCAGATAACCAGGATGGGATATGAAATCTAGGGCCTGAGGCGTTGTTTTCATTTCCCACCTCCGTTGCCACATTTCTTCTCCCTGCCTTGTTTGAATGCTTCATGTTATTACTGCACCTTAGCTGGTATTGCAGACACAAGGTGGGTGAGGTAAGTTATCTTTTTTTGGACAAACTCCTGTTGGTGAGAGCAACAAGCTTCCGAACTCACACAGAGCTCTTCTTCTAATATCCAGGGACAACAATGGGGTTCAGAAGTATTTTCTCCTGTTTAATGATGTACCCATTTCAACATTTTCTTATTTTAGTTGTTGGATAGCTGACATTCAGCCTGCACAGTACAGGCCCATACTTGGCATAAATGACCATACTGATTGGTAATGATGCACACATGTGGTCACTGTTGAGTTTGATTTTATTTCTCATACCAGTCTTACACTGGTGTAAATTCACAGAATCCAAAAGAATTACTCCCAATTTATGCTCATCTAAACGAGAGGAAAATCAGACTGGGTGAGTGCGTGAAAATTATGTATAGATATATTTTCCAGCCATGCAATTAAAAAAAATGTGTCCTCATCACATCCCTGTAGGTACAGACGTTATTAGCCACAGTGACTCAAAACAAATTTAAAGCTCTACTTGTTCACTCACCAACTTTTGATGATGCACTTCAAATCCTGAATCATGTCGGAACTCTGCATCCATCTTTACTTCAGAGATCTCTTCTGTTTTGACATTGGTCAATCCAGAACCTGCATTGCAAGAAAATAACTTATTAAATTCACCATTTAAATATTTAGCTAGCAAAAGATGATGGCAAAAGGCAATGGTGCCACTCACATAAATGAGATGTAATGTAATTTGAAAACTGAGTTGGAGAAGAAATGAAATGTCAGTGGAATGCAAAACTGGATATAACGAGCCAGTAAAATTCTTTCTTTCTGTTAGTGTTTTTCAATGTACTACAGCTGTGGAGGTGCATACAGCAAAGGTCCACAGTATGAAATACTGAGAATCAAGTAGTGAGGAACTAAGGTAGTTTCATGAAGTGGCTCACAGGATGAAAGCATTGAGATCCACTATGACAACACTAAGGAAAATAGACATGAAGGCTGAAATTCTCCTATTTAATCTTGCATTGTGTGGCCCTGTGTATGAGCACCCCATCCTGTGAGTGAGGCATCCATGGTGAAGGTCTGACATCTGGAGTGGGTTGATGAAAGGGAGTGCCCTGCATCATTTCTGATGTGTTCCGCCACCATTACATGGGGGTTAGTAGGGTGCGGGGAGGGCAGTAGCGATACTTATTTGTTCAGGTGGTCCTTTTGTGGACCGTACACTGTTCTTAGCCATCGCTGGAGGCATCTCACGGAGTCAGGCATATGGAGTAAATGAAGTGGCTGTTACCATGTGACCCAGGAGGGAAAGACATGGGCAGATTTGTGTATCTGGATGAAGTTGAAGTTGTGCAATGATAGTATTGAGAGCAGCAAATTGGTCTCTTGGGATGAATGCATATGCTGTCTAGGAGTCCATCCTTGCTCCAATGAACTTGAGCTCCCTGATGGGTATGAGGGTCGACTTGTCTTTGTTGATGTCTATGCTGAGGTTGGTGGGGTTCCTGTGGAGTCCAGATAGCGTCCAGAAAATGATCGCAGGATGATGCCACTAAGAGACAGTTGTCTAAGTACAGAAGGACAGAGTAACCCAAGCAGTGAAAGCCTTTGTGAACACATGAGGTGTGGCAGCTATCCTGAAGGGTAAGACAGTTTGTAGTGGGATTGCTCCACCATAAGATGGGCTGGTGTCATTATGGATAAGCAGCACCACCTGAGCTGGACCCTGTTGAAGGATGCCAAGAAACTCATCTTGTGAGTCCTTGACATCCTCAGCTGGTGATTTCAGAGCTGTTGACATGTCTTAGGAGATCTTGATATTGGCCATGATCGTCTTGTGGTGATGATGCACTGGATGGGAGGGGTGGATCAATTGGTACCAGTACTTCCATTGATTCTGGCATCCCTATGGTACTCCATGGTTTGTTGTACACTGAGGAAGGTGCAGTGTACTCCAAAAGCTGTAGAGTGCCACATCTGTAGTAGGGGTCCCATCCTTGCCATTAAGGCTTCTAGCGATCTAACCTGGCTGGAGAGCCTCGTGGGTACTGGAACCATTTGTCCATGAAATTTGCATGGAAACATAGTGATAAGTGCGTTGGCTGTAGCAATGCTCCAGAGAGAAGTGCGGCTCAGGCTCCAAGGACCAGTTGGACTCTGCGTATTCCAATAAAGGTGGTGCCATCGGAGTGGGCAGGTTCCGTTGGTTGCACTGAGGATGTATGGCAGAATAGCAGAAGTTTGTCGGCTGGAATGGGGGCCATATGATGCTTGCTAATGCACAGAGATGTGATGGCCCCTCCAATGGCATCAAGAGCTCAGCTGAGGGCATTAGGGGTGAGATACATCGTGGCATACGTGGCACTGGTGGATACATAGGCAGTTGCTGGAGTCTGGATGGTTCTGGGGCAGTCAATGGGTGTTGGGGTTCTGGTGGGGCACCAGTAGTGGCTGCCTTCTTGAGCTCATGGAGATGTTTTGTCTTTCTGTCTATCTTTGTCTACTTTGTATCTGGAGCTGCAGTATCTGCTTGCGACACCTCACCCAGCTGTTTGTGGCTCAGGGAGGGAACGTGGTGTTTGGAGGTGGTCCCTTCACAGGAACCCACCTTTGTGCCTGTGACCATATTTTTTATGCACACGGTGGACAGCTGTTGGTACTGCTGATTCCACCTGGCATTCTTGCAGATCTGCAGGTGCCACCTGAAGGTGCGCACGTGGTTGCATCACCTCCTCCATGTGGCATTTCTTAAGTCTAGTTCCCTCATTTCGCAGGTTCTTAACAGGATGGAGAGGCAGATAGAGCAGCGCATAACAATGTGGTTCTCACTGAGAAAAGAGAGGCAGCGATGGTGCTTGTTGCTTACTGAAAATGATGGCAGGCATGTGGCATAGTTCTTGAATCCAACTTGTTCTGGCATAATCCCTCCAGACTGGGTGGAGAATCCCAGGGAGGATGAAACTTGGAATTAACATTTCTTAGCACACTAAACTAATTACAAGTATAGCTATACTATTATTATTATTAACAAAATATAGATTATTTTGCTACATTGCTGTTTTGAAGAATGAGGAGAATGTTCTGACTCCGGCCATCTGGCAAGAAGAGGACTCTGAGGTGGCATTGACCTGTGCAGCCACATAAGACCTTGAACATACTAAATGGATGGTATCTAGTTCCAGCGGGGTAGCTGTGTTAGTCTATTGCAGAGAAACAAACAGAGTCCTGTGGCACTTTTAAAGACTAACAGATTTATTTATCGCATGAGCTTTCGAGAGAGAAAATCCCACTTCGTCAGACGCTTTGAAGATGGGAAACACACAGAATGGGAGGAAATTAAATGCAGGGCAGTGTATGACATAGGATCAGTCAGGCTGTAACAGCAAATCAAAATAGATGTCAGGGTTCAAACACTGGGAAACTCATTTGGGGTTAAACAGGGATTACGTAGTTTTTTCTCATTACAACCGGTGATTTGACCCCACCTTCCTCTTGCTAACGTTAAATGGGAAATGTTAACAGAAAATATCTTAGAACCAAAACCAGGAGAGACTAAAACTTTCATGAGCCAAAGTTCATATTAGTGTTTTGATCAAATGTTTTTCTTTATACTTGATAACATGTTTATTATATGTGTAACTGAAAATATGAAACTTAAACATGGTTTGCCTTGCTTTTAAGTATTTAGATTCATTAAATAAGGTGATATGTAACTACACTGCAGCTGGTTAGCAACCTTAATTATATTTTAAAAACGTATTTCTTTAGTGCTTTGAATATATAATTTAATTGCTCTACTATCTTAAAAGAAAAAAACTGAAATGTTAAAATCTCGTATTAAATTGCTCAAGAGAGTAAAACAGCTGCTGTGGGGATTGTTCCTGTTTCAAATACATTAGCATTTATGCCTATGTAAATATGTGGTTAGGCCTTTAAAAAGAGAGACTGAACTCCTCTGAGTGATAATCAGTGGTATGTTATTTACTTCATAGTTTGTAATAGCTTCATCTACTGGTTCAAACAACCACTGTGCAGGACTCAGTTGTTTTGGTTTGTAGGCGTTTATCCTAATCTTTATTCTGGTTGGGGCTGGTGCTCCTGAAATACCAAACTGAGCCTGTAGGGACTGACTCCTGGAATAAGGCAGCAATAATGGCAGAAGTTCAGGACTCCCAGAGATTGACTAGGGTGGAGATGGAACTGGCTAGCTGCATTACCAGCACCAGACACAAAGGCTCCCAGTTTGGTTGTGTTTGGAGTGTAGCAAGGAGAGAAGCATCAGAGGTAGGGAAGACACTTCTGACTCAAGGGAAGATTGAGTCCTTTCAGAATTTCTTGGCCACTGAACAGTGTATCTCAACAGAGAGCAAACGTAAGAGGCTGAGGAGAGTCACAGTCAGGCTACCAACAGCCAGCCTAACTGTACACTGAAATCCAGACCAGAGCAATGCAGGGATTGGTGTGGGCACTTTGCAAGAACACCCTTGTTCGTTTATTTTGCAATGTTTAAGTTGGCCTCTGGTTCAGCACTGCACCACGCAGCAAAGACTGGAGTCTAACCTCTCTATTTGTCTAGGGAGGTGTTGGGAGGGAGCATAGGAACTGGCTCTATTTATGGGTAGGGCAGAGTTCATGTATTCTTGGGTTTTTGTCTTTTATTATCTTGCTCTCTTTTTCCATTGTTCCCTATCCTGCACTCCCCAGTTATTATTTTAGTACTCTGAGAATTGTGATAGCTATTTCATTTTTTGTGCTCTGATTGATATTACTCTGTAACAGATTGTGTGTTAAATATTTTCCCCAGAGAGGGAGCTTTAAGCTACTGAGCCAAGCAAGTAGCTGGGCGTCAGACTAGGTGACTGTAGCTCAGCTCTTACTCCTCCCACTACTACTTATTTGCTGTGTGATTCTGGCCAAGGCATTTAAGCTTGCTGTGCCTCATTTTCATCATCTGTAAAATAAGGATGACCTACGTCTGTAAAGATACGAGATATTTTTGGATGAAGTGTGCTGCATAACTGCATGGGATTAATAAATTTGCACATACTCGTTAGGAGTTGGCAAGAGCTACATTTTGTTAACTCTTCTTACTTCCTGCATTACTGAGAGGCTCTCTATGGGAGAACTGTAGTGAGGAAGTTCAAAGAAGATTTTAAAAAAATCTCACTGGCACGTCATATAAAATTCTTCAAATCCTTTAAAAATCGCTTTTAAATTAATGTAAGAAACCAAACAAACCTCAAATCAATCAAAGTTGGCAAGTCTCTTCTGGGAATGTCTTGCTGCAACTGTTGTGTAAATGCACTTCTCAGGGAAACTCGTTTTTAAAAACCCCATAAAACTCACCACGTGCGTGCACAGAAATAACTCGTGTCTTATTTATAAACTAATGATTTGAAAATTTCCTGCAAATGATTTCTGGACTCAGAAGTATACAAAATGTCTGAAAATATATAGAACAGTGGTTTTCAACCAGGAGTCTGCAAGCCCTGGTGCCTGAGTCCAGGGGCAGAATTGTAGGGGGTATGCCGGGGCATTGGTCCCCCAAGACTGCAGTGCCGTAACCAGAGAGGGGACAGCTCCCCCCTCCGGCCTCCTTGTCTCCCTGACCCCAGGCCCTTGTCCCCTCACCGGAGGCTGGGAGCTGTGCAGTGTGGGTCGGCTGGGGCCATGGCGCAGTCAAACCATGGCAGTTCCCTGTCTCTTCCTGCTGCTGCTGGTACTCAGGGTTATGACTTCTCTGTAGCTGGTCAGAGCACGGGTTGGCAGAGCTGTTGGGGGAGTCGCAACCAAAAGGGGGGCTCCCTCCCCACGTAGCACACAGCCCCAGGCAACTACTCCCTGCCTGCAGACAGAGCAGTTTTCAAACTTTTTTAAGCTGAGCCACTCCTTTCTGTTAGTTTTTGGTCCCCGCCACACCAATCCCAGACAGACTGGTGTACGGTGAGCTGCTGAAGTGAGTTGGGGGGGTGTAAGAAATTAAAAAAAAAATGCCAAAGTGCCTGCTGTAGTTAATGACTCATTGTATGGAACAGGTTTTTTGTAAGGCAATAAATATTTAATAATTTATAAAGTTAGAATTGAAAAGAAAATACAGATCAAGGATAACAATTGTTCCTCTGTTCCATCTTTTGTGAATGACAAGTGCTTCCTTCAAAAAAAGGAATTTTTTTTAAAAAAAAAAAAAAAAAAAAGGAAAAGCGTGCAGACGTTGCATCAACCTTAGGAAAAGTTGGTCAATAACACCACTGGTTATAGGGAGTGGCTCAGAGTATCTCCTCCCCCCGGCACTTAAAAAATAAAGAAATTAGTGGGAGTTTACAGAGACTCTTGCATTCCAGGTTCAGGACTGTTGTTGATAACAAGAGTGGAGCTGCAGAGGTGAATTATGCAATTGATATTTCCCAGTAAAGACCCTGGAGACTTGATGACCTTTTTCTCAGAAGCCACACTGCTCTACAAATTGGACAACGCTTCATATTCCTTGAACGTTTTCAGACATGACTGCTCAGGGGAATGATAACAATTAGCCTCTATCTGAAACTGTGACTGAGACTATGACCAGCTGAGCTAAGAATCTCTCTGATGTACCTAGGCTGCATTATTTTCTATAACGGGTCATGATTTATTTGTGGTTTCAAGGAGGTCCTACCAGCTGCACAATATTAAGGTGGTGGTGATTGTGAGAACTTCCTACTTGGCAGTACATCAGTATATTTTTAGATGTACATGTGGTGGCATTAAACATCTGTTTGGTTTTTCTAAAAGGTTCTGAGCACCCACAAGCAAGACTGACAAGTCAGCTCAGGGCAATACATTTGAGTCAAGATGATCATTTGGTTCCAAGTCCACAAGAAAAGCCTGATTATGGATGACAGACATCAATAGTCTCCACAGAAAATATTTCTGCAGAAGCAGAAACTGAAGAGACAAGATGGCAACATGAAGACCCTTAAAGGGAAACCTGCTTGGAATCTGTTATTTTTTAAAAAAAATGTTTCAACTAGTGTCAGCTATTTTACCTGCACTTGAGTCCCTCTGCTAATACTTGTTCTACAAACACCCTCATATTTCAAAATGTTTTTCTCTCCTCTACGGATGTATGAAAGAACAGCCAAAACAACAATGAAAACTGACTTTCTATGCAAAAACACAGTGGCTGTGTCTACACTACAGCTTGCTTAAGTCAACTTAAGGAAAATAAAGTTGACTTAATGAAAATTAAGTCGACTTTATTAAATCACCTTTCTACTCGACCTAAGGCTCAATTCAACTTTTTAAAGCCAGTGTAGACGTGGGGTAGCCCTAAGTCGATTTAGGGCTACCCCAGGATAACACCAATGCCCTCCCTGCCAGGGGTGGGGGGCACAGGTGGAGCCTGGCATGCCCCCCAAAGGGCAGGGCCTAGCCCTGTGTGATGCTGTCTGGATTTAGGGAAGCATTTATGATATTATTATCTATCCATATATCCTAAATGCTATAATCCATAGGAGCTATGTCATGTTTGGTGTCAATAGAAAGGTAGTAATTTGCTGGGAATGATTATATAGTTTATGTCTAGGAATTGTATTTGGATTAGAAGTTAGTTTAGTTAGGAATTTGGTGTTATATCTATACTTTAACTTGTGTAATTTTATGGAAATGTCTGAGAGAGGCGTCTGTGTAAAACCATTGTGTCCTTAATGTTAAGGAATTTGCCAGCTACAATGGGCCCAGGGAGTATCCTGATGAGCCATTAAGGACATAAGGAATACAACCATTGTGTCCTTAATGGCTCATCAGGTTACTCCCTGGGCCCTTTGTAGCTGGCACATTCCTTAATATTAAGGACACAATGGTTTTACAAGTTAAAGTATAGATATAACACCAAATTCCTAACTAAACTAACTTCTAATCCAAATACAATTCCTAGACATAAACTATATAATCATTCCCAGCAAATTACTACCTTTCTATTGATACCAAACATGACATAGTTCCTATGGATTATAGCATTTAGGATATATGGATAGATAATAATATCATAAATGCTTCCCTAAATCCAGACTGCATCACACCCTGCCCACATGCCCTGCCAGGGTCCCTGTCCCCCTTTGCCCCATTGCACACAAGGGGTTCCCCCCCCCCACCACTGTGGACCTGCCCAAGGTCTCCCTAGCCCCTAGAAGTCGACCTAGACATCCAGTGTGGACGCTCTAGGTCAACTTTGTAAGTTCCCCATTAAATCGACTTTAATTTTAAGTGCAGACACACTAAGTCGACTTAACTAAGTCGACTTAGTTAAAGTCGACTTAAAATTACAAGTGTAGACATAGCCAGTGAAGGCAACTATATACATAGCAAAATAGCAAAATAATTTTTCCTTCTTTGTTATAATAAATTGGGGTTTTACTTGTAATAAGTGGCTAAAATATTCAGATAGAAGGTGTTTTTTAAGTTTACGGCATTCCTTTTGCATTAAGTACTTGAGTTTGATTAATTATCTTCTTTGGGTAGAATTCTGGAAAGAGACAATACTGTTCTCTATTATCATTGCTCGGAGCAGTGTACATTCTCCTTTACAGCTCCTGTAAATAGCTATGAATGTTTCAAAAGTATTTTAACTTTACCTGAATTATAATTTCAAGGTCTGATGGAAAATCAGGTGGGTATTTGTTGTCAGTCCTTTGCACTGTGGGCAGACTGGCAGAAAGTCTCACTATGATGTTTACACATTCTTTGTGACATGGTTTGATCGGGTTTTTACGAATTCAGGGTTTCTACTGATAATCTGCAGCGACTCTATGTGCTGTGCATCTCTTTGTTGCAGAGATCAGAGCTTATATGAAAGTTATTTAATTAAAAACCTGGCAAATAAGGTAGTTTGAACCTAATGAATATTTGTTTGTGTCATCACACTATCATTTGCAATGCCCTCAAGACCTTCTCATGTAAGTCACACAGAGTCTTCTGAAAGTTTTCTGTCTTAGTGTGAAGAGACAGGGTGGTGGAGTTTACTATATTGTCTTCTGCATAATATAATATGATGTGTTATACACGGCAACTTGGAATGTGATGAAGTCATATGCTCTACTAGAAGCAGAGAGTCAATTCACTTTATTTAGAGGATTATGATGGAAATTATGCAGCCTTGTTTTCAGTAATTAAATGCATAATGTTTTCCCTCAAGAAATGGATTTTTTTGTTATTACAGCACCCTCTGAGGCAGGAAAGTATTATCATTGTTTTATAGATGGGGAATTGAGGCAAAAGGTAAATTAAGAGACTCAACCAAGGTCATACAGGAAACTTCGATATAATTGGGAATTGATGTCAGATCTCCAGAGTCCCAAGCAATGCTTTATCTACTAGACCAACCTTTCACACTATTAACTTCATTTCCTGACTTGTGCACTTAACCAGAAACTCAATTAGTACTTGACAGTTTTTTAATGGAAACTGCTAATGTTTTTTAAAAAAGTTAATAGGCTAAAAATCCATTAGGCTTGGCTGAAGACAAAAAGTATCTGGATGTTTAAGAAGCTTTTCCAGGTAAATGTAAAAAGGATATGCTATTTTCAATGAATTTTTGCACTAAGGTAGCCACTTCCCCCATCTTCTTCTAATTGAACCTAATAATGAGAAGAATCTAGTTACTTAAGGAGATGAATCCTGAATGTGGCAAACTGGAGCAAGAATATATCTTCGCATATCAATACCTATCAGATTTCCCCTCAACCTCATTTGTGAAAAATATTTAATAATGAACATGAGTCTCTTAGGAGCGGGTTTTTGATTATGCATATAAAAAAGTCAATCAACAAGATAACAAGCTTTAACAGTTGACTAAGACATAATGCAGGAAAAGAACTATGACAAGAGAAGTCCTTATAACAGCTTACAAGGTTATGATTAAAGTGAGAGTGTATTCTATAGGTGAGAGTGAATGAAAGTAAAGTATTCATATGCAACATTTTGCATACTATGATATATCTACTTCTCTTTAGGAAGAAATATAGCCCAGAATACTTAGGTGCTACAAGACTATTCCCTGATCCTAATATTTTTAGAATTTGTATGTCTAGATCTGTAACTCCTGGCAGACTTAAATTGAGGCTCTGCACAAAACTTAAAATCACACTACCCGAGCTGAACCTTGAACTATACTTCAGCTTGCTTTGGAAGATGTGTGTTATTTTTATTTTAATATTTTTTGAAAATAGTAAATATGGGTAATTTTGTCTGAAAGATTTAAGCACATAAGATAGTGTTGCTTGTGCTTAGTAGCTGCATCTGGGAGGGGAGAGTGAAGGTAGATTAACATTTTCAAAAAAAAACCAACCAGATTTGCTTTAAAAAAAAAAAAAAAAAAAGTGATGTTACAGTGCTGAAATTCTGATCCAAGAAGAGACTGATCAAATAGCACAGATGTTCAGGAGGGAGATCTAAATTCTGCCAAGAAGGAAAGGTTGGCGTGATTGCTCTGCCTTCAATGGAGTCAGAGCTGGAGAGAGGATAACATCTTATCTGTTGTTCCACACGGTTGGAATCAAAGCAGCTTGTTTGGCTTGCTGAAAGAATCTGAAGTGACCCTGTGACTTACCCTTCTCTGCATTTATATTTCCTCATCCATACTGTAGTTTCCATTTCACGTGTCTGACGAAGTGGGATTTTACCCACAAAAACTCATGCGATAAATAAGTTTGTTAGTCTTTAAAAGTGCCATAGGAATGTTTGTTTGTTTTACTACTAGAAAGGACGATTTCTTGAGTTCATAAAAATACTTCTGAAAAGCAGCTTTGCTTTTGGAAATTGCAGTAAGATGCTGGTATTTTAAAAAAAGAAGTCCTTGCCCTGAATACCCCTAAAAAGTTTTAGTGGTCCTTCCAGTTTCTAAACTGGAGAAGCTGAACCCTGCACTTTTATTTTCAATTTACAAAACACCATATATTGTTCAAGGGCAAAGTATACACATATTTCCAAAGAAAGGATTCCCTATATACCTAGTGGTGCTGCTTCCCTCGTTTTTTTTTTAAATCTATTTTTGCTACACGGGAAGAAAAACAAAATGAATAGATATACCAGTCTCCTTCCGGCAAGCATATCCTGCTATCTAGAGAGTACTAAGAGGCTTGGGGGAAAGATATCTGAGACCCCCCCCTTTTAAAATTTTGGCTGAAAATGCCCATCTATACTAATTCGTGACATGACACTACAGTTTAACATAGGGTTATAATAAAGAAAAAAATGATCATTTCAGCTCAAGCGGATCACAGACATGCTGGGAAAACGTGGGTTAGAGAAAAGCCATGCGAATTATATACCTGGTCGTGTGGTCAGTCCTCTGTCTGCAGCTGGACGGGCATCAACTGGCTCAACTGGGCATGTGCAAAACACAAAAACAAAGCAAACAAAAAACCAAAAATGATAAGTCAACTGCTTTTTTGTTGGGCTAGTGCAGGCGAGACATATGCCATAAACACATTTATAATAGCAGCGGCTGGAAGAGATTTGCCTTTAGTTAATCCTGGAAATAAAAGGAAGGAGATGGGAGCAACTTCAACAGTACATTTTGTTGCTGACTTGTCGATCCAGCACTTTATATTCCGGGTATTGCTCACGTTAGAAACTATGAAGATCAGAGTGGGGAACAGGAACTGACATGGTAATGAGTCCTTGAAACAAGTTTTAATCATTGCTAATTTCTACCCCCCACTAAAGCTTAGTTCATTTTTCCAGATTATTAACTTTTAAAGGTCACTGCTACAGGCATTAGAGAAATATATTTATATATCATATAGTTCCTAATAAATTTTGTCTTATAAGCAGTAAAATTGTCCTTCTAATTAGATTATCTTCCATTTTGAAATTGGGAAGGAACTTGAAGAACAGCCATTTTTCTGCGGCCCTCATTCGCATCTTTAAACACTTTACATTTCAACACAGAGGCCAAACCTGGCTGAAGACTGGCTCAATGCTCTCGGGAGCCCATCACTCCTAATACTAAATAGGAAAGGGTGAATGGGTTCAGATAAAATAAGAATAACCAGACCCTTCACCTATAACCTTGGCAAAACCCAAACCGAACCATTTGGGGAAGTTTAAAAAAAAAGGTGTAATCCATTTTCCCTGCCTTATTTTTTTTCTTTTATGCTACCTTGATGCTTCCTTGTTCCCCTCGGCACTGGAAGTGCCAAATGGCACAAAGAAATTGGGTCCTGTTTTGGTTGAGCTGGAAGTAGGGTGCAAAGTATCAGATGTCTTGTGAAAGTCACTGCCTGAGTTTCCAGTTCCATGGTTTTAGACAGGGGTCTGCTATGCATTTGAATTTTAGGATGAGGATCTGAACGTTCCGATTAGTAATGGTTAAGCCACAGTGGCTATGTCTACACTTACTAAAGTTAGTTCAAATTAGTTAATTCGAACTAACTAATTCCAACTAATTTTAGTTAGCTTGAATTAACTTAATTCAAACTAGCAAAATTTAGTTCGAACTAAGCAAGTGCCATTTATGCCATTTATGGCACTTGCTTAGTTCGAATTAGCGAATTGCATTGAGTTCAATGGGCCGGTTAGTTCGAATTAACTATTCAAACTAGTTGGAATTAACCCTTACTTCGAATAGCATATTCGAATTTATTAGTTCAAATTAAGGAAGCCCTTAATTCAAAGTAATGAAAACCTAGTGTAGCCAAGGCTTAAGTTAGTTTGAATTAAGCTTCCTTAATTCGAACTAACTTGCCAGTGTAGACATAGCCAATAAGACCAAGGGGTTGCTACTAAGCAAGCACAGCAGAGCGAAAATT
Source organism: Pelusios castaneus (assembly GCA_007922175.1). Classification (NCBI taxonomy): domain Eukaryota; kingdom Metazoa; phylum Chordata; order Testudines; family Pelomedusidae; genus Pelusios; species Pelusios castaneus. The sequence continues at coordinate 6,097,104 of ML685813.1, read as the reverse complement.
GGAAACCTGTCTTGCAGGAAATTCTGACATTTCGGATTTTGCTTTTATCCTGAATGTGGACGAAAAGTTGAAATTTGGAATAGAATTTCTGAAAATCTTGTTGGGAAATGTCAAAACACACCACTGACATACCCAAAATTAAAAGGTTTTGTTTCAGTTTACTGACCTGACCTGAAATGCTTAGTTTTGAGAGAGATCAATATTAAACTACCATTTCCCCTAAAGTCGTGAATTGCTTCATGGAGCTCATGCGATAAATAAATTTATCGTTAGTCTTTAAGCACCACTAGACTCCTTGTTTGTTTCTCTTGTTAGCTGGCCACATGGCCCCATTCTCTCCTACGGGCCAGGCTCCCTGACTCAACAATACCATTTTCCATAATGTATTCTGTGTCATCTGACAGCTAGAAGTTTCACACAGCTCAAAGAGAGGGAAATACACACTGCGTTAAGAGAAATGTAGTCATCCAGGGATCCTAGGTCGTAGGGGGAAAAAGAGTTCCAAACTATGACTCTCATAATGCAATGTGCTGAAAGGGAAATGCAGTTTAATGTTTCATTGACTAGACTAGAAACAAACACAGCTGGGTTAGTTAAACAAAATATTCAGGTTTGGGTTGAACCAAGACAAAATAAAAAAAAAATCATTTTGATTTACCTGACAGAAAATTGAATTTTTTCAGCAACAACAAAAATTTTCCTATGGAAAATTTGAATTTTGTGGAAACTGCATTTTCTGTCAGAAAATTAGGATGCAAGGGGCTCTTTTCAGGATGATTGCACTCTTTCCTCTGCACACTTCATGCTTACCAATGTGAAGAAATAGAGACGGATCATTTATCAAACCATCCTCCTGGCAATTCAGAGCACCATCAGTAGCTCATATGTGATTGCCATCACAAGATGTTCTGGAAACAGCTTTTTGTACAATGCTAAATAAAAGAACAGTCACTAAATGTTCTCTCATCTAAGCCTTTTGCTAGGTTTCTCAAATTGTGTATTACAGCCCTCCAGGGCAGCAGCATTTTTACAGAGAAAAGAATTTATGGCTGCAGAAATATTACCCTTTTTTCCTCCTCAGCTGTCAACATTTTTCTTGCTGTCTCCCAGTTCCTATATTCTCGAAACTTTTTTCCTGCTCATCTGGCACCTCTATGCTGTTACACGTGGTTCTTCAAAGCAGGGATTGAATACATTGTTGCAAAGATAGATAGCCACTATCAGAAGTGATAGCTGAATGGAAGAGTAAAATTATATTAGATAGTCACAGGAAAATTAGGAGACCTGATTGGGGCAGGAAAAATGATGGCAGCTGAATGGGGAAGAGGTTGGCCCAATACTTCTTACAGGGGCAGAGAGTAATAATAATACTTAACTCTTATATAATTTTTATGATCCGTAGGTCTCAAAGCTCTTCATGAAAGGAAGGCAAATGTCATTCCCCCCATTTTACAGATGGTGAAATTGAGTCCCCTACAGGGAAGTGACTTGCCCAACGTCACATTGGAAGCTCTGTGGTAAAGCTGGGAACAGAACCTCAAAGCCAAGATGTGAAAAAAATGACTGTTGGTTTTGGGATCTTCAGTTTCTGAGTGCCCAATACAAGACACCTTGGTGGTGCCTGATTTTCAGAAAGTGCTGAGCTGCTACCTTCTAAACACAGGGCCCTTTTAAGGTGTTTCAAGTTGGATACTCAATATTGAGGCAGCCAAAAATCACAAGTAACTTTTGGAAATCTTGACTTGGTACTCCTGACTCGTAGTCCAATGCCTTTGCTACACTGCGCTGCATCCCCAACATAGGACGTAGTCATTTTTCCTGGGAAAAGTTGGCCTTGCAATTCTGTGCTAGCTGCTTTGGTGTTGTCAGTTACTTGGCAACATAAGTAGATTGTCTCAATGACAGTTGTTTGCATGCTTAGGAAAAACAAGGCAAAAGAACACAGCAGTGCACATGTCCACAAAACAATCCCCAGGTAGGGATTCTCACATGGGGAGCAGCAGGTGGGCATATATCAGGCCATGAGGTGAGCACAAGGGAGATATTTATATATCTGATCTTTGAAGAAGGGGTGGGTGCTGGAGGAAGATGTGAAACTGTGCAAGTCTGTAATGTACAGGATGACTATGTGCAAAGATATGATAGCCACAGAACTAATAAGAAACACGGCATGCTATGATCCAAGTTTATATATAGTCTGTTCCCAACTTGGGGCAACTGTGTCTGTGGGGAAAAACCCAAAGGGTGAGAAGTCATAAGCACTGGCAAAAAATCCCATTTGACTTCAACAGGGCTAGGATTTCACCCTTACTTTCTTAAGCAGCGTTAAGGCAAATGTATCTAGCTACGATGAGCTAGACACAGGCAAATGAGACAGTCATGTATTACTAACTAAGCTAGCAATATGTTAATTTGCATTCTGATTCATTGCTAAAATAAGAGTACCTGTGAAATTCCCCTTTCCAAGTTTTTTATAAATAAAATGTGCTTCATTTCTTAGCCTTATTACAAGGACTTAAATTACCCTTTTAAAATGGGCAGAGACAGATTTTCTTAAATCTGTCAACATTTTACAGTAACAGGAAGCTAACTCACATAATCATGGACTCTAAGGTCAGACGGGACCAATATGATCATTTAGTCTGACCACCTGCACATTGCGGGTCACAGAGCCTCACCCACCCACTCCTGCAATAAACCTCTAACCTATGACTGAGTTATTAAAGTCCTCAAATCATGGTTTGAAACTTTAAGGTACAGGGAATCCACCAGCAATTGCATCATGCTACAGAGGAAGAGCCTCCAGAACCTTTGCCAAACTGCCCTGGGGGAAAATTCCTTCCCAATCCCAATATGGCCATCAGTTAAACCCTGAGCATGTGGGCAAGAGTCATCAGCCAGACATCAAAGAAAGAATTTTCTGTAATAACTCAGAACCCACCCCATCAATCATTCCATTGGCATATCTACAAGTTCATGGAGATTTATATTCTTCCTTTAATATAATTTACATTGGATATTTGCTGAGAAATCAGCTTGGTGTGTAAGCAGGGGGCAAAAACTTTCAGAGGTCTATCAGGATTTGCTGGATAGGCTGTGTCTACACTATTGGGTTCGGTTGACATAAGGCAGCTTTCATCAACCTAACTGTGTAAGTGTCTACACTACTGTAGTGCTCCCCCCAATGTGTGGACCCCACTACAGAGACCTAGCTACTCCACATCCACAGGAAGCGTCGTGCGTAGGCCACTGTATTCAGGAGAAGAAAGCAGCTGTGCAGACACTGGTACTAATATTACTTGTCAGCACGGTGTAGAGAGCTTCCAGCTAGGAGCCGGGCTGCCTGGCACACAGGCTATGTCAACACTAGAAAAGTTAAGTCGACTCAATGAGGTCGACTTTAAGTCGACATCATTAAGTCGACTTAACAAAAGTTGACTTCACTTTTCTAGTGTAGGCATAGCCCTCTTTCGAATTTAAGTCAACTTAACACTTTAAGTCGACTTAATAAGGTTGATTTAGGGGCTAATCCCTGTCCACACTGGCTTAAGTCGACCTAATAAGGTCAACTTAAGTGTTAAGTCGACCTAAAATGAGGTGTTATTAAGTCAACTTAACTTTTCCTTAAGTCGACTTAAGGAAAGCCCAGTGTGGACGTGGAGTAGTTTAGGTTGACTTAAGCCTCCTTAAGTCGACCTATCTTGTAAGTGTAGATGCACCCACAGAGTCCAAGCTGTTGGCTCTACACGGAGCTCCCAATTCCCGCGTCAAGCTGAGAGCCCTGGCTCTGAGTCCTCCCCCACTGCCCTACTTAAGTTGGTGAAACACTCCTGGTGAAGACTTGCACCATTGGCAGGAGGAGGATGTGGACATAAAAAACAGCAGTAATTATTGTAGCAGCTGTGACTTAACATAGATCAACTTGGTAGTGTAGTGTAGACAAGGCCTGTACTGCTGAGACATTAATTCTTCACCAGCTCCTGCACTTCTAACCAAACTATGTAAAAAGATGGAAAGCAAGTCTAACAAGAAAGAAAGTACTAACATAACTCTTGTTCCTTTATACAAATATGCAAACCAGAGAGAAATTCAGGATGAAGGTAAGAACTCTCAGACTTAAATCATCCCTCATCACACCAGCGTAAGAGAAGGACAGCAGTTCTGCATATTCTGTATCTTGATGATCACTTCCAGGAGGGAGAGGTACTGGGTTGAAATACCAAATTCTGGTTCTAATGCTATATTTGCTTGGACTCATTCTGTTACCATCACTCAACTTCATTAATTCCTTTTTCCATGCTTGATTAAAAACATCTCATGCAGCTGTGACAATGGTGAGAAATAACACATCATTTTAGGATCAGTCTGCCTCATAATTTAATAATTTAAGATTGAATAATTTAATGTTTATTTTACCTTACAGATATCAGGGTCTGTCTGAAAATGTTGTATTCTGATATGTGCAAGTTAAATCTAAAAAGGCAACTCAATGCATTATAAAGGCTGCTTTGGAGAACAGTAAAGTATATCTTCTTCCAGTGCCACAAAGGAATGGCATTAATTTTGTGTGAACATTGTTATTTAGGGAGTCAAGACTCCTAGGCCAAATGACTGAGACTGAGGATTTCTGATCACCAGTATTTCAAAAATTAGATTTACTTCCAGCTAAAGCAAAAGCAGTATTAGCATCTGTAGATTGGCTGTTCATTAAAGAGTGAGCAAATTATCAAAACAGCCCCAGTTAAAATTGCTAGATCAGCCACATGCCACATTATCCAAAGACCAAGAACCTCATCTAAGGCCCAGTCCTGCTGAGCATCCTGGGTGGTGCTGAGTGACCTCATCTTCCACTGAAATCAGTACTTTCAGCCCCTTGCAGGCAGGCTCTGCATCCTATAGGACCTAGCTGTTAGCCACTACTCCTATTACTTCAACTATTCACTATAATATTTCTGAAATCTCTCCATTGGAGTCTTTTTTTAAACCTACATGTGCTATGATTAACAATTTGTTAAGTAAAACAGTGTGTTTAGCGCTATAAAACTATACAGTGTACAATACTGGAGAAAATACAGTCTAAAAGAAAAGACAGATGGAAATTGATGCACTAGCGCCCTTTGTGGAAGGTAAAGCAAACAAGGAACCTAGTGGGACTTTTAAAGACTAAAATTTATTTATCGCGTGAGCTTTCAATAAATAAATAAATGTGTTAGTCTTTAAAAGTGCCACTACGCTCCTTCTTTGCTTTGCTGAACTAGACTAACACAGCTACTACCCCTTTGGAGGAAGATGTTGACTTCAATTTTTTTTCTTCTTCCTAGTTTCTTAAACATGTTATAGTGAGGAAAACTTAGCCTGAGTGGGCTAGTGTTTTGGGGCATAAAAGAAACACCACGTCTCACGGATTTAATTGAGCCCTACTACCAGCAGATTGGCTGTTCTATTCACAGGGTACAACACTGAAAAAGGCATGGGGATGGGGATGGGTGTGGGAACAGGAAACAAGGAACACAGCAAGTATGGCATTATTTGTGAAGCTAAGGGCTGGGAGAAACCTGATAAACAAGATGAGAATGTGAAGTTCAAACTTGGAGCAAGTTGGAGCCAAGGAAGGGTTTGAAGAGAGACATGATGTACCATCGGTCAGATCACATTAGTGCCATCAATAAATATTATTAGCAGCTGTGCTTTGGATAGGTGGGAAGGAAATGACAGGGGTACAAAGCTGGCCAGAGAGCAGGTTTACTTCTACTGAGTAGTTCCCATTTGTCATTTCTCTAACTGTATAAGACTTTAAAAAATAGATTAAAAATGATGATTCTGGCTTGATATAAATGCACACCTCCAATAACAAGAATGTCTATAAAGACCCTTAAATACTTCTTGAATGGTTGTAAAAGGTTTACACAATGAACACTGAAAGTGGCACAATACACAAATGTAGCATGTATTAATCCAAAATTAAACAGTGCACCACAACTTAATACATGCTATATTTGTGTATTGTGCCACTTTCAGTGTTTACTTTGTATACCTTTTACAGCCATTCAAAGCAGAGTTGTTTCCATTCAGATGTGTGGCTTTTATTTCCTTTAATATGTTCCTAATAAAGATGCACAATTTACCTGCTCATGGGAGAAACAAAGTGTCATCTTAAATCAGCATATGTCATTCTTTCATAAATGCTCATTCCTCTGTTTCAATTAACCTTGACTGAGTTTACGTTTCCCTCTGTTACTTCACCCCAACACTTAGGTAAGAAGAAACTTAAGGGAAGGGAACAGAGTTTTCTAGATTTCTGATTAATGTGGTTCAAGCACCTGGACAAAACCTACCCTCTCAAAGATTTTTAAATTTAACAAATTAGATACAAATTATTTAAAACTAAAAACATGAAAATCATATTATTGTCTCAGCTGGTTATTCCATGAGCTACACAAAGTAATTCTTTAAAAGCTTTCACTGTCCTGCTACATAACACTGAGTGCATCAGAATGCCTCTGCAATAAAATACCTTCAGATGTTTACTTATACCACAACATTTTATTTTTAGAATGACTCTAGGATAGTGTGCTTATTCATTCTGATGCTAGCAATTAGAAGCTCCTTTTTAATTAAGTGATTATTTTAAAATGCACATAATTCTCATATATTATCCCCATTAATTTACAGTGGATCACATAAATTTTAATGGTTTACAATAAGGGGAGCAAAGTAAACTCAGTGCCTGAGATTTATTGTGTACTTAAACATCTGAGATGTAGTTGGACTTCTCTTTCCCATTAAGAAAGCCAAGCAGGTGTGGCAGACTATTTCTCAATCAGAATGAATAATTTCCTACTTAATCAGAAAGGGCATGAATCAATGGTGCATCACACAACAACTCAATTTCAAACACATTGGGGTCTCCCTCTAAGTGATTCTACATTACCTTCATTTTCAGTGTTGGCTGGGACAGAATCAACGCCAAAAGGATGCCATGGCTGAAGGTCATCTAGACTGAATTCTCCATCAACTGGAAGAAGTTCAACTGTGGTCTTAGTTTCAGTCAATGAAGGCATGAGGGCATCATTTCCATAGCTGATCCTGGGTTCACTGATCATATTGGCCAAGACATCATCCGAGTAGTTTTGCTCTTTTTGAAGCAGTTCATCTGAAAAGAAACAAAAGAAAATCTGTCATCGGTATATGAGGATTGAATTTGAATTTTCGTGCTGTAGGAATTTATATTTGCAGATTTTATTTTTTGTAAGAAGTTATAATAAAGGAAAATAAAATCAAAAGCTTGGAATGGTTGATGTTTTTCATGTTGCTGGCTGAAACATTTTCTGAATGCCAACCAGAACATCTGATACCCAGTTTCGCACCCAGAACATGGGCTAATATCACCTCATTCTGCGGCATCTCATTTCTTTTCATGATCTTCCTGATTTTTGCCCCCAACATCTGGAAAAATTCAGCTTTCTCCACGTCAGCAGTCAATGTTACTCCATGTACTAAGGCAGGGGGAAACTGTAGGAGGGAATAGCTTCTCTCTTTCCTCTCCAAGTTACAGCACATCATTATCTCTGCAACACTCTTGATCACTATCTGCCCAGAAATCTGCAGTCCCAAGACCACTTATTGCATGAATCTGAGTCTATTGAGATGCTAATCCATTTTAAGGAAACCTGTTTCTTTCATACAAAACAGATACCTTATCCAAACTACTGCAATAAAATTATAATCTCAAAGTAATAGAAACCTACACTATTCACCTACAGTATGAACCTATAGATAGTTCTATAAAACATGCTGAATATAAACTTGTAGCCAAAAACAAACATATGAATAATACACTCAAACAGAGACATTTATTAGTCAGACACACATTAGTGATGTAGTATCTATTGTTTTGGGATTTGAATGACTTTAAGAAGAGAAAAACAAACAAGGAAAGCTGATGACGTGGGATTTTCTCCCACAAACACTCAAGCGATAAATAAATTTGTTAGTCTTTAAAAGTGCCACAGGACTCCTTGTCCTGACCTAGACTAAGACAGCTATCCCTTTGGAATTTAAGAAGAAAGGAACAAGCACTTAACACCCCCATGAAGTATCCACATGTTAGCTAGCTGTTTTGCTTTTTAAGATGCTAAAAATTAGTTGGAGAACACCACATGCCTTAGCATGCCTCTTCATAGTAATTCTGTAAACTGTTGTGTCAGGCTGAGCAGATGCTCCCAGCCTCTCCTGACAAGATGTGAAGGAGGATGGCGGCCCATACCATGAGCTCAGTGTACAGCCTTCTAAACAGTTAAGTAACAACCAGCTAGAAATCTGGCTGGCTGTGTTTTTAAACAAATATACATAAATACATAAAAGAAAAAAAAACCCCGAGAGTCCTGTGGCACCTTATAGACTAACAGATTTTCTTCGGCATAAGCTTTCGTGGACTATAACCCATTTTGTCAGATGCATCTGACGAAGTGGGTTATAGTCCATGAAGGCTTATGCCGAAGAAAATCTGTTAGTCTATAAGGTGCCACAGGACTCTCGTTGTTTTTTGCTGTACAACAGACTAACATGGCTACCCACATAAAAGACAGGCACTTGGTTACAGCTCTTTAAAGCCAAGGCACTGATCTGGCTTTGGAGTTCTGGGTTAACAATGAAGTACTTCTCTTCTGTCCTTGTCTCACCTATCTCTACCCTCAGAGGGAGCAGCAGGTGGTCTTAACTCTCCAGCCGGCTACCTATTGGTCCATGTTACCTTTTGGTTCTTCTAGGCCTCTGGAGGACTAAATCTCGCTAGCCTGAGCCTTAAGCCAGAAGTGTCAGGGACACGAATGCCTCTGACAGGAGACCGAGATGTCATGACTGATCCTGTCACACTGCCATTCTCTCATCTCCCACTTCCCCAACTGTTTAGGTGTCCCTCTGTTACATCATGCATGAAATCAGATTGCAATCTCTTTTGGGGACCTGTATTTTTTGGCATTTTAACAAACAGCTGCCAAGAAGGAAACTTGTTAAGAATTGCTGGCAAAGTAGCAGCTACTTACTGATGCTGTTTTGAAAACACATACTTTTTTTTAGACACAAGTGATTCAAAGGTTACACTCAGAAAAAAAAAAAAAATGACAGCTGGTGATATAACAACTCTCATTAAGGATAGCCTCTTTTTTCCCTTGTCAATACAAGCCACTGGATATTATTGCTCTACACTTAAATTTGAATTTTGCAACATTATAGAAAGTACGATTTCTCCACAGTGCTGCCAGCCCCTTTCTGCCACTCAGTGCAGAGGGGCTCAATTCTGTCCATAATTTACCCATGAAGAATTCCCCATATGGAAGGGATGCATCAGCTGTCCTGAGCTAGGCCTGGAGACACCTCCAATGCAGGTTTCATTTGGATGAAACAAATATTCAGGCTGCCACCTGGCCTAGCATCTGCAGGAAGGCCTGTTGTTTGTGAGCTTCTCTGAAGAGAGGATGTTGTTCATAGCGAAGAATCTGTCTGGGGGCAGGAAGGCTCCATCAGATGTGGAATCTGGGGTGGCCTCTGTGAATTCAATATGCTGGACAAGTGTCAAAGTGGACTCTTCTATGTTGAGGCTCAGTACAAGGGAGAGGAGAAAGGCCAACTGCAGGTTATCAGCTGCACTTTAGGAAGGGATCAGCTCTTGAGGAGACAGTCATCCAGACAGAGAAAGACCATTATCTGCAATTGTCATAGCAGAGTTGCAACAATTGAGAGCCCTTTGCTAAAGAGTCTGTGGACAGTCAAGGCACTAAGTATTAACAGGCATCATTGCCAGCTGTGAACTACAGAAAGCATCTCAGAGCAGGATGCATTGCTATGTGGAAAAAGACATCCTGAAGGTCAAAGGCCATGAACCAATCCTCCAGAACTAGAGATGGCATAATTGCTACTAAGTTTACCATTCTGAATCTATGTCAAGATGAATGCATTCTGAGGTCTAGGATTCGTTTCCTTCCTTCTTGGGCACCAGGCGGTAACTGGAGTAGACCCACATCTTGATGAAGGGAGAGGAAACTTTTTTGATCACCTCAGGAGCAGGAGGGACTGAATTTTGTGGCTTACTAGACTCTTCTGAGAAGGATCCCTAAAAGAGGATTCAGGGTGGTGGTGGTGGGAGAGAATGGAAGTGAACAGGATAGCATGATGTAATGACTCTTACCACCTGTCTGATGTGATCTGCTACCATAATGGTCTGAAATAGGATGGGATATGGAAGAGGAAAGAGCTGTGAAAGCAATGGGTCCAGGAGTGATTCACGGCTCTCAACCAAATTATCACAAGGACAGTAATGAGGAATTTTTCCTCTGGTATCTAGGCCTCTTCCTGGGTGGTTCTACAATCTTCTGATACATGTAGACTTGGCAGAATTTGATTTTTTTCACTGTAATTTTATGGATATCTTTTACTTTTAAGCATTTTTTTTTATTTGTATTGATTTAAATTTTCATAGATTTGGGAAATTGAGAGGGAGGACTGAATTATTTAATGACAGTAGATGTTGAGATGCAAAACTTTAAGCTTTATTTATTCGTGACAAGCTTAATTAAAAAGTCTAAGGAACAAAATTTTGCCCATCAAATCTTCAGTTCCCAGCATGAGGATGCCAAGAACAAAATCTTGGGCCTTTTGTTACAGGTACCGATTGTATTTGCTAATGCCAGCAGATGATTTCACTTTCTGACAGCTCTACAATCTGAGTTTATGTCCTCATTGTAGTACAAATCTTTGAGCAACCCAAGTCAGTCTTTGGAGAGGGGCATATGAGTTTTGTCTTGAACTTTTCTGAACAGACTGAATACTCTTTCCACAGACACTGAACACGTTGGCATTGGAAATGCACATAAGCTTGGCCAGTGACACAGGGCTGAAGAGCGCTCTCCACACATTCATTCCCTGTGGGTGCTAGGAGTAAGGGAGGCTGTGTTTGCTGACGAACATGTTATCAATGGATATTTTGGGGTCTATTTCAGTGAATCAGATAAAATCAACATTCACTGATGACTAATGGTTTAATGAGAAACCTTCCAAGTCTATATCCATAGTATCTTGCTGGATGAGATCTGTGGGTTGTCTATGATCTGCTACATTCTATTTGGTCACTGAAATGTAAATACCCAAGAATTAAAGAGGTACTCTCAAATCCTTTAGTGAGTGAAGGGGTCATCTGTGGTGTCACTGAAAAGCCGAGGTCTTCAAAAGGTAGATGAATGGTACATCACTATGGTGGCTGTCGTATAGTGAGAAGCCATGACAGCTGCATACAACAGGGCCTGCAAGGAGGCCTTGGCAATCATCTGGCCTTTGGAGAGGAGAACTTAGAATTGGTCCTTCTGATCTTGTGGCAAATAATCAATAAAATGAGTGAATTTGATGTAGTTCATATAGTCACATCTAGCCACGATGGCCTGGTTGTTAGCAACCCTAAGATGAAGTAATACATTGCGAAACCAGGAACGGCAAGAAGTTTGACGTCACATACTATGGACTTGGAGTGATGTTGGGTGTCTCTCATTTGCTGCATAGACCACTAGAAAATTTGGTGCGGAATGGGAGAAGAAGTACTCTGAGCTCTTTTGGGGACATGCTTCTTTTTGTCAGGTCTTTTGCAGGTAAGAGGGATAATAGCTGGTGTCTGCTATATTGAATAGGCTTGTGACAGTAGTGCATCATTTAACGGGAAGGCAATCCTGTCTTGAGGGGAAGTGCCTATGATATCCATTAGGCTGTGTTGCAATTTTTGCACTTCCTCCAAGTAAATATCTAAGGAGCCTGCTATGTTCTTCTTAATGTTCTGAAAGACTTTTTAGTTGTCCACATAGGATGGAGGAGTGGACAATCACCACTTTGCCTGCAGAGGAGGAGGAGGACATCTCTTTCTAGATTGTTTCATCTCTTTCTCAACTCTCAAATTGTGTTCCTTGAGAGAGGAGTTGTGATGGGGGAGAGGGGAAGAAAGGACAGGGGTGCACTTGAGAACACCTCTCTAAACCGGACCTGTTGCTAGAGAGTCTCCTATAACACTGGTCTCCATAGGGGTCCCAATGATTTCAGAAGGCTCATTGTGGCGGAATATAGGGGTATGGTTGGGAATCTCAAGGGTGCTCCTGCCTAGGTGATAATTGCTGACTAGTTCTTGGGAGCTTCTCTTCCACGCAGGTCTCAATAGGAGTGTGGTGGAAACTTATATGGAAACCTCAGGATCTGAGAAAGTATCTTTTCCTGTTCCTAGCAGTGCGCTGACCGCAAGAGTCCTGAAGGTCACATTGGAGGCAATGGTAGGGTTGGTACCAGTTGAAATGTGTGCATCAGCGGGTGTGAAAGCATCAGATGGACTAATGGTGCCATTGGACGATTTCTTGCTATCTGGTGGGAGAGAGAAGTTAGGTTCATAAATAATTAGGAGATCCCTTGAAGCAGTAATAGCTCAGTATCAGTGAGTTAGGTTTCTGGAAGTCTGGCTGCAATGCAGTTATTGACATTGAAGATAGCATAGCTGCGTGATCCGCACATCCCTGATACTCCTGGTCTGCTAATGGGGTTAATACTAGGGGAGTCAGAACTGACACTGGTTTCTTCAAGGAGTCCTTGTATTTCAAACATTACAAATTGGGTTCAGATGCTGGAGTTAAACAAGGCTTTTTTTGTGTGGGAAAAATCAGAATCCATTTTCAAGTGTCTGTGAGACCCAGTATGGGGGGAGCATGAGAAGGGATGGGTAAGAGCCTCAACGGTACCTGCACTGAGATGCAAGGCCTCTTTACAATATGGCCTTTGGGAGTGACTTCCCCCTTCCTCTTTGATTCTCCATGAAGGAACCTGGCATTTCTTTTTAGAATGCTTCGAGAGTTCTGAAGCTGTCCACTGAGACTTGCTTGCCAGAGCTGGAGCTGTGGAGATCGACAGATCTTCTGAGGCTGATGTACAGGGGCTGAGGCTGGGCCCTGAGTCGGTAGCTTCCCTCAAGGAATGCTGCCATAAGGAGTAAACTGAGCCTGTCTTCCTCAGCATCCTAGATCTGCTCTTGAAACCAGTATAGATCTTACACTTTGACAAAACCTGCTCAAGGCAATGGACAGAGCTCATTTGTCCATTGCTAAGGGGAGAAGACCTTTTGCATAGCAGGGACGGTTTAAACCCCAGGGTTCTGGGCATAACCTGAGCAAATACAAAAGGGCTTCAAAGAAAGGAACCAACATGGGCGGGGAAGTGCTTGGCCACTGAGGAAAGGGTTAACAATGGGGAGGCTCTCCTCACCCTCCAAAACAAACAAAAAATGTAAGAAAATAATAAAGTTTGAAACAAGAAATAAAATAGAGAAGGGCAGAGGGTTAGCAACGGCTGCACATGGCTGATAAAGAACTGGAGCAACACTGGGTCCATCCTTCTCAGATTGGAGTACAAGGATGTGTAGGGTGCAGATGTGGATCCATGGACACTACTACTGAAAATCTTTGATGAAAGTCGGGTGGGTACGTATTTGTATCTGAAGTGGAACACTCACAGTGACAACTACTCAGAAGAAGAACTCAGGGGTTCTTGGTTCCTATGCCTGTGCTCAGCCCACTTGACCAGTGGTTCCCAACTTTTTTAAGTGTGTGGGAACCTCTTTTCAGCCTCCAAACATGTCACGAACCACCATGTGCTACAAGTTGTTTTTTCACCCTTTTTTATGGAAATCTAATGTAGTAAGAAAGAAATAATATGCACTCAACAATAATTTCCTATGAGAAGATGTTGTTCTTTTCTGTGGATGCCCTGTAGTAGCCTTGTGGACCACCAGGGGTCCATGGACCAGAGGTTGGGAACTGTTGCACTTGACTAGACCATGAAGTCTGCCTCTCTAAAGAGATCTGCTGTAAAAAAAAAAAAAAAAAAAAAAAAAAAGAGAAGGGGAACACATGAAAGAGTGATATATACACTCAGACAGTATACAAATGAGAAAAAAATTCCCCAAATGCCATCAACAGCATTGTAGAAGAATGTGATTACCTAAGCTGCAGAAGAAAAATAAGGAGTTTCCATTCCTTGATTTAAATCTCTGGTCTTGGAGTTATTAAAAAAACCTCAAATTGTCTCAACTTTAAACGACAAAGAAATAGTACAGTTCACAGAGACTAGACAGCAAGTATATACAGTCCTGGCATTGAACTGGGGTAAACTTTTGTGTTGATGCTTTATCCTAGAACACTGCCATCTTTCACTATTTTTGAGAGAATGGAATTCAAAGGAGTTATCCAGTCTGGCAACACAGAGGACTTCTACGAAGAATACCCTAAAATTTCCAGGTATTTATATTAGCTACCAACTTCAGGGCCTTCTTTTAATGTCAACTTTGCTCAAATTATTCAAGGCTTTTGATACTATCCATCACACTAATATAAGCCATAAAACACATTTCCCCCCCCAACACAGCTTTCCCCATTTCATCAGAGTTATCGACCCTTAATTTCCCCCATCCTCCAAGGATACTTTAAATAAGCTGGTGGTAAGGGAGACAGCTGGAGGCTAGAATTTGCATTAAAGTGCATATCAGTCTATTTCTTTATACAGTGACTATCTTCATTATCAAGGCCTCAAGAAAGATAATATTCAGGCTATTCCACAAGACCTCATCACGTATCTGACAAAGCAGACAAAAAACAAAACTAAAATCCTCTAATAGATGTTCTTTTCCCATAGAACTCACGATGTCACTGCATCAATAGAGGAAGATTGATGTGAAGATGGTGTTTTGACACATTTTGTTTTCCATTGTAAGCACATGTGCTCAGGAGTAATCACAACTTTGAAAATATCCTACGTCCAAAATCAGTGTGAAAAGAACTCCCAGCAGCTCAGAGTTTGGGTCAGGTCCAATTAATATCCTAAAAATAGGACTCTTGTCTAGACGTATACTATTTCCTTCCCCCAAGTAAATACAGATCTTGGCTCACTGTTTTCCTCTTGGGTGAATGAGAGGCTCACACTTGCTCTGGTATCTTAATAGGGCATCTCACTTTTCAGGTTTCTCATGTTCATCTCCCTTAGCCGAGTCTTTCCCATCCTCTCTCCTGCTGCTGTGGGAATATTCCTCGACTCTCTCGTTGAGAAGGAAAAGCTTTTAGATGGGAAGAGGAGAGATGTGGGTAGGGAAGTAATCAGTAAGCTTGCCTCAATATATGACTCT
>ML685813.1:6066226-6081901 GCA_007922175.1 Pelusios castaneus | reverse complement strand
AAGCTGCCAATAGAGTTGCACAAGTAAACCCGCCAAGTGGAGATGCAGCTTCTAAGAGCAAGAGAATTCTTTTTCTGGTAAAATGTATACCAGTTCCCCAAACAAAATGAGCTATACCAGCAAGACGACAGGTTAGCCTGTATGACTGCATGTTCACAATGCTTCTGCTGGTATAGCTATGTCAATTATGGGAGTGGGTTTTTCCCATTTCTAACTGACACAGCTATGCTGGAAAACCTTTCTTTGTGTAGACCTAATTTCAGTCCCTGGGACAGAAAGTCTGCTCAGGAATGTCAGCAATCCATTAGTCTCATTCCAAACCAGGATTTTCATCTATTTTGAGTAATAATTCATTAACTAAAATTTCTGAATGGCCACCTTTATACTCTGTTCTATTGGCTCAGTGGAAAGAACATGTAGCAGAGTACACGCCATTCCAGTGGCATCCCTGTGTAATGAACATTTGTTTTGTCTTTACTTAGACAGCAACTATGAAGTTAGGAATTTTAATTTTGTCGTAGGAAAAAGGATTTCCCTCAGGTTAAATAGAATATTTTTGCTCAGCTAAATGATCCAACAACATGTTAACCCCCCCCCCCAAACAAATCCACGCTTCCAATATGAGAAAAAAAATCCTTCAACGCAATACCCTTTTAAGAAACTTCATAAGTAACACTTGCCTTCAACAGACTAGCAAAACACTCCTCTCAAACCATGTTTCTATGAGACAATTGTACTAATTTAACTAAGTCGGTTTAGAAATGAACTTAAATAAATTAGTGTAATTGTGGCTGTTCTTATTTCAGTCTGAGAGTGCCTTACATTGATTTAGCTTAGACTGATCAATGACAAACTAACTTGATGTAAGGCACTCACAAACTGAAATAAGAGTGTCCAAAGAACAGGGTTGCACTGATTTAGTTACATCAGTTTCTAAACAAATTTAATTAAAATGCTACCGTTTATTGGCCTTATAGGGCTAACAAAAACAAACCGAATTCTAAGTATTATAATCTCTCCTTAATGACATCTGGTTTAGAGGGGAATAAGTTAGTCCAGCAAAAGCCTTTTTTCCCAGTATAACTGTGTGTACACCGACAACAGAGTCTTGCGGCACTTTTAAAGACTAACAGATTTATTAATCGCATGAGCTTTCGTGGGAGAAAATCCCACTTCGTCAGACGCTATGAAGATAGGAAAGTTACAGAGTGGGAGGAAATTAAATGCAGGGGAGTGTATGACATAGCATCAGGTCAGGCTGTAACAGCAAATCAAAGTTTTTAGGACCACGATGCTAGCAAATTTTTAAGTGCAGATTGGCTTTCAATAGAACTCTGTTATTAAAATCTGTTTGTCTTTATTTCAAACTGCTCAGTAAACAAAAGTGTATCACATTAATAAATTCCAAAGGGCTAGTCTACTTGTTTGTCTTACATTAATAAATGTGGTGCATATGCCCAGGTGCATTTCACAGAGTAATGTTATATGGACCTTATAAATGTGTCTCCATAGAACTGCTTGGGATATAAATACACACTTGAGTAAGGACTTCCAAAATAGGAACTCTACAATTTTATTAGTATGGAGAAAAAATTGAAATCAGGAGAACGTAGGTTTCTGGACAAAAATGTGCTCTGATGACAAAAGCCTAAAGAGTCAAGTTATAGACAGACATGTTTTACTTGAGACTGAGCATTTTCTTTATTGTTTTTAGCTCCTGTACTGTCTCCATATTATCTTGAACTCAAAACTGTTTCCTACATACCCTATCAGGTGAAACAAGGCAAAATCCCACCAATCCAAGGGATGGCATGATTCACCCAACTTTTCCAGTTAAGTGAATCAACTCAACCTCTAATTGCATAATTAATAGCTTCTATATAGCGAATAATCACACTGCATTGAGTAAAAATGGTTACATCAGTGACACAAAAGCATATCAGAGAAATGTAATTGAAACAAGGCATTCTGAGCCTAATTCAGCAAAAAACTTGAACAAGTGCTTAACTTTACCCATGCATCCATCCTTATTCTGAAAGCATTTAAGCACATGCTTAACTTTAAGCACGTAATTAAATCGCACTGAAATCAAACAGTAAGTGTGTACTTGTATTTTTTTCTGAATTGCATCCTGTAAGATTTATTACATACTACTAAGTGTGATCATTTACGCCTTTATGAAATGCTACAAAATGCAGAAAGATTCAACTATGCTTTGTTCAGCGTTGAACTAATTATTTTATAGTGAGTCAAACTATAACTTGCAGGGAAAAGCCGAACAGATATTTATTAAATGTGACCTGCTTCTGGACAGAGCAATAACGGCTGTTTTGCCTGAGTGCTTTGATGGTAAGAGAGATACTGAAGTCTAGTACCTGAGAAAGGAGAACAAGCACCAGGAAATAGAAAACAATCAAAGATGATGATAAAAGTGGGATATTTGGGAGCATTACAGTGTAATATTGGAAATGGACTCAACCTATAATGTTCAACTCCATATTAAAAATTTTCTAAAGTTCAGGGATGTTTGTCTCGAGTTTTGGCTCAGGTTCATTACCAAGGAAAATAACAGGGTTTTTTTTGTTTTTTTTTTTAAAACTAGGAAATATATTTAAATTTTAAATATTAGAATATCCTATACTTTAAATTTTTTGTAATTTTAAATAATTATTGAAATATAATTTTATAATTTTAAAATAGAATGTTTATATGTTAAATATTATATATTTTAATTTTTTTAACTAGGAAATATATTTCTTAGGAAATACATATTTATGTTGTCTTCCTTTCGGTAAACTCACTTGTTTTATTCCACGAATCCTGAAAACTGAAGCTTTGCCACCTTATTAGAACAGAAACATTGATGGTCATAAAGCTACTGTGCTAGTACCTATACTCTCTTATTTGCATCATTGCCAATGTATAATCTTGAAAGAATCCAAACTCAAGAGCTGTGAAAGACTTTTTTCCACAGATCTGCTTTTTAAGGATCCCAGTTCCTCACTGAGAAGACTTCCATACTGTATCAGTAAAAGATTTCAAATCAGAATAGCTGCTGGATAATTGCTGAAGCTAACTATAGGTGTAGGAAAGTTTCAGCTTTAAGAGAGTGACAAAGCTTTTATTTCAATACGACCATTCTGAACATTGCAGGTTGGGGCCATTTTTAAGCATACACAGTAACAGTCCACAACACTGCACATTTATCAACTATCATCTCTCTTTTATTTCTTGGTACTTCTGGTTTTTCTTCATGTACTGGGCTCTGTTACCTTGTGGTATTTTTGTTATCACCAAACTGCACAGACAAAAAAGCCACTCTTTCTCCTTCCAGTAGCTAGGTCACGTGCAATAAAACTCTGGGTGGCTCTGGCCCACAGATTAATGCTTCACTCATACCATAAAAAGGATTATTTCAGTTCTGAATGGAACATAACTGTGTCTTTGTTTTTTGCAGTGTTTGATAAAGTCATAATGATCACACTTAGTAGTGTGCAATGTTAAGAGCACAGCAAATCTTAGTGAACCCAATTAAGTGACGCAAAAACACGTATTTAATGCGATGATTTCTATGCAAGCTAAGTATGCGGTTGAAATTAAGCTCGTATTTAACGGACTTCTATATTTGTTTCCATTTTTTTTCCAGAGGCTGCAACAAACCTCAGGTTTTGGACTCTTACTTAATTCTAGAAGTTTTACATATATTATTCTTGCTTTAAATAAAGTAAAACTGCAGTTTTTTTATTATAATCCTTTAGTGAGAAAAACTATACACTAAATATTGTGTGTGTGTGTGAATCTACATATAGACCATCAAAAGACATTTACATATATGTACGAACACAAGTATAATATTTGGTTAATATTTAACTCTCTGGAGTATAATTAATTACTTCAGTTTTCCTTTAGTTAAGGCCAAGAGTTTTACAATTGATTTGTAGGATAACCCAGGTTCCGAAGAGGTAGCTATGCTAGTCTAACCCAAGAATCTAAACTTGAGGTTTGTGGCTTCGGGAGGAAAAAATTAAAATGAATGACCCTGCTCTTTCCTTGACCTACATCAAGTTTGGCTCCAGTACTCAGGCCCCTTCAGCAAGTTCCACTGCTTTTTGTTTGTTTTTGCTTTTTTAAATTAAATTTGGCCAGTTTAATAGTATTTTAAAAAAAAACTTCAAAACTCTGTATCTGTGCGAGTTGTTTCATGAAGTTGATGGATTTATACTTCAAATGGTTGTATTTAGTGCCTTGCATGGTGACAAGTTCCGAAGAGGTAACCATTTTAGAATAGTTCAGCAAAACAAATAAGGAGTCCTGTGGCACTTTTAAAGACTAACAAATTTATTTACTGCATGTTAGACTCTTGAAGATGGAGAAATACAGATGAATGGGAGGAAAATAAATGCAGGAAAGTGTAAGTCATAGGATCAGGTTATTTGGAGAGGAAGACAACTTGCACAGATACAGACAGACAGCTTCCTCTCCAAATGACCTGATCCTATAGCTTACACTTCCCTGCATTTATTTTCCTCCCATTCATCTGTACTTCTCCATCTTCAACCACTGCTCTAGTTCACTCTTCTCTGGGAGTTGTTGAGGGACCATTTCTGTTCAGATAGGTAAGCAGGCAGGCAATTTATCCCCTGCCACGAACTCATCTGATTCCTGCAGCAGCTTATGTTAAGAGTGACAAATGGCCAAAGTGAAAACAAACACAGGAAATTCTCTCCTTCATAACCTTCCATGCTCCTCTGTCAGGTTATTCCCTGGTTTCCTGTTGAGGCTGACAGAATCTTACAGTACCAAATGATTTGGTTGCTAGGTGACCTCTTCCCTGCTAAATCAGTTCCTCTGGGCAGCATCCAGCCTCTCGTCTAGAGCAAATACGTTGCATGGTCAACCACCTGTGTCAACAAGCTTTTGTTAGCTGTTTGACTTCTACCTTTGAAGTTTCACTTCAACAGAGGAGGCAAAAAAAGCTGCACTCTCAAAAGGGAATCTGCAGCGTGGGAAACAGAGTTCCTAATCTCATACAGAATTCATAAACTGTACAGATGGACTCATTCCCCAAATCCTCACAGGTTTTAAAATCGAAAGCCAGATATCAGATGGTTTATGTAAGATGACAGTACTTAAGGACCCAGTCCAAATCCCACAAGAATCACTGGCCCAAATGATTTCTGTGCCTGTTGAGGCACAAGGAAGAATTTACTAAAATGAAAGGTAGATATAAACATGAGTTCAGAACTTTTAACTCCGGGTTCTTCTGATGCTATTACCATAGCAAAGTATTGCTGATATACTCAATTTACTTAAAAGGCACCCATTTAAAACAAAGTTTCAGAATTCTACACATCTTAACTGAGCACTTTTAGATTACATCTTTGTTGCATAAGGTCTTAGGCTATGTCTACACTTACAAAAGCTAGTTCAAATTAGTTAATTCAAACTAACTAATTCAAACTAATTTTAGTTAGATTGAATTAACTTAATTTGAACTAGCATGGCCCCACTAGAATGCTAGTTCGAACTAGCCATGTCCATGCAGGGCACTTGCTTAGCTCGAATTAGTCAGTAGCATGAAGGTCAATCTGCCGATTAGTTCGAACTAAGCAGTTAGTTCGAACTAATATGGCCACATTGACTTAATTCGAACTAACTATTTCGAATTAAGGGTTAGTTTGAACTAAGCAATCAAATTTATTAGTTCGAATTAAGGAAGCCCTTAATTCGAACTAATGAAAGCCTAGTATGGCCAAGGCTTAAGTTAGTCTGAATTAAGCTTCCTTAATTCGAACTAACTTGCAAGTGTAGACATAGCCTTAGATACTTTTGCATAGTTGTGTATATTGCATTTATAGGAAAAGTGTGCGTTTTGATACTCTGAATATTCTTGAGATTAGAATCCTAGTTATATATATAGCAACGCACAGATAAATGCAGCATGTCATATTTCAGTAGATTTTTACCATTCATTTCATATATATGGTTCTGACCAGGAGAATGAGAAGAAATCATTGTTGTGCACTGGAACCCTACCCAGATGGTGTCATCTGGGAAATTAAATTGGGCACTTGAGAGTCCCTTGTGGGCAGTCACTATCTTGCTGAAAAGTGACTTCATTTGCAGTGCCTTTAATTTCTATAAAATCTTGACTGATGTGGACACAGTGAATAAGGAAATGTTATTTATTACTTCACATAACACAAGCACTAGGGGTTACCCAATGAAATTAACAGGCAGCAGGTTTAAATCAAACAAAAGGAGGTATTTCACCCAATGCACAGTCAACCTGTGGAATTCCTTGCCCGGGGATGTTATGAAGACCAAAATTATAATAAGGTTCAAAACGTAACTAGATAAGTTCCTGCGGGATAGGTCCATCAATGGCTAGTAGTCAGGATGGGCAGGATGCAAGCCTACGTTCTGAGTGTCCCTAGCCTCTGTTTGCCAGAAGCTGGGTGCGGCTAACATGATGATTGCCTGCTCTGTTCATTCCCTTTGAAGCAACTGGCATTGGCCACTGTTAGAAGACAGGATACTGAGCTAGAGGGACCACTGGTCTGAGCCTTATGGCCATTCTTATGTTCCAATTGCATGGGTGCTCAGTGTAATCTCTAATGCTCCGTAAATAGTTACAATTTGCTGCTAACGGAAAGTTTATCCAGAACCCCTAGAGGATTCATTCATTCATCTATCTTATGGTTTGAGACAGCACATTAAACAGTATCCTAGGGCTGATTTAAGCAGAATGGTAGAAGCGTTTTCTTTTTCAGCAAGCAATTAGGAACCAAAAACCTCTCATGCAGTAGAAGGTGTGAAGTAGAAGTAGCAGTTACAGAGCCCATGATCTGGCAGGACTGCGATGCTCTGCTGACACTAAGTGGCTCTAAACCTGGCACCTTGAAGATCTCAGGTAGCACAGAGCTGCCTTAGTATCTACCACTTGTATTTACTGCCATAGAAAGGCTTGGCTGGTGAGGGCAGAGAGAAATGTGTGATTTGGGTGTCTCAGTCTACCTCAGCTATCACGAATAATACCTTTGCAGTCTCCCCAAACTATGTCAAATAGTGTAGCTGGGGTCTGGGGATCCTCCATATTGACTGAAAATGGAGACTGTTTCAAATTTATCTTAAGCAAGTTTAAGACAGACGTAATTTTCAGACAGCTGTGGTTTTTCAGAGGCACACTTATGCACATATTCAGTGCAAATATTTTTTTATAAGAAGTGATGACATTCTCTAACAAGGACCATGCTTCACGAATCCAGTGCCACTTCATCTGATTTAAAGCAGTATAGTCACAGAGTCTGCCTCTTCAGAGTTAACCTTTCTTAAGCTGATATTTGCAATCTAGGCAGCTTCAAGATTCGATTTCATACTTTTGTTCTCCATTAAAAGAATGACATTTCTGTGCAAGATGTATTACCTGCCCAAATTCTTTAAGTAAACTGGCAAAAGCAATTTTTAAGAAGTGGTGTGAAATTGAAAAAGGAAAAAAGCCATCTTGTTTAGTGGAACTGTAAATTCAGCGCTAAAGATAGCACCAATTTACCGTTCTGTAAGGAAAATACTAATATCCTGTATTATGATTGTATCGTAATAACCAACAAGTATGTCATCTCTTCAGTTCTCATCTTTGCTTATTATTTCTTATGCACCAGAATACCACAGTGAAAAAAAAAATCCAAATCTACATTTTTGTACAAATCTAACACTTTAACTGATTATCCTAGTCCCAGGAAATTAAGTGTGTTTTGTTAAACAAAAATAGTTTAATTCACAGTTTTAGATACTGAAACTTTGAGCCCTGTATTGGTAGGAAGGATGGTAGTTGATTAGGCATTCCACTGGAATGGCTGTGGACACAGGTTCAAGTCCTGGCTGAAGCTCAGATTTCCTATGTGATCTTCACCAAGTCACTTAAATACTCCCTGTGCCTCAGTTCTCCATCAGTAAAATGGGAATATTTATATGGGAGCACTTTGGAATGTGTCTACTTTAGAAAACAGATGATTTACTTACCTAGGGCAAAACTTCCTAACTGGAAATATGGATTCTGATCTTAATCTTTTGAGGTCACTCTGTCCACAAATTCATCATACCTTCAATAAGCCTCCATTTAGGGCTTGATCATGCAAAAGCTGAACATTCTAGTTCCATATATCAAAGCACTCTAGCATGTGATCAGTCTGATGCTTAAATGTTTTGCTGAATAAGGCCATGGTGCTCAGCACCTAGCAGGCTAGACTCTTACTTTCCTTCCTGCAGCCTCAACAAGTCTATGGCATGGCCTGTTAATAAGCTATCTTATCTTTGAACAAGAGGCAGGGATATACTTGATCCTTTAAAAAAAAAAAAACAGACACTGATGGGCTCTGGCTGTTTGCTATATTGAAATAATCTCGAGCAAAAAATCTCTCTCAGGATTTGATACTGTTGTCCATCACCTGAGTATCTAAGTGCCTTCCATATAAAGTCAACGTAAAAGCAATAGGAATAGCAAAGTTCCTAGTGATCTTAATGGAGGCTTTGTTGCTTGTCCCTTTTTGGGGTAAAACTTTCCTTGTGGTACGGTTATTTTTCTTTTCTTTTTAAAAATTAATTCTATACATTTTTACAGTGGATTCACCCCCCCCACACCTCCCTCTTAGGGCAGAATATGATGCCAACATCGTGAGTATTGATTTTTTTCATTCAAGGGCTGTGTCTACACTAGCAATTTAGGTAGATTTAAGGAGGCTTAAGTCGACCTAAATTACTCCCTGTCTACACCAGACTTTCATGAAGTCCAATTAAGAAATTCCTTAAGTCAACTTAATGAAAGTTTAAGTCGACTGAATAAGAACCACCCATTAGGTTGACGTAAGGACGGGGTGGACATGGCGCAACCCTTAAGCTGACTTTATTAAGTCCACTTAAGGATGGTTAGGTTGAGACATAACAAAGTGGACTAAGTTGATTTGAAGTCAACCTTATTAAGTCGACTTAACAAAGTCGACCTAACTTTTTCTAGCGTAGACACAGACAAGGACCTTCATTAGGTAAGAAGCATTAAGCACAGCCTGAAACTGCTCTGGAATTCAGGGAGTTTAAAAAGACACCTCACATCGTGGAAATGAACTGAAAATTTCAAAGGTAGTATGGCTTTTGGGATGAAGAATATGGTACTTCATAAAGTCTTTGTTATGTACACAAATACCTAATTTACGTGTGTAAATACTAAGTGTTTGTGCACATGTTTCAGTCTAAGGCCAGCTCTACATCGGTGGTGAAATTTGGTGGCCGCTGACAGGAGTTACACAAGCTATTCTACGTAACTTTTGTAACTCCCCTCAACTTCCTAACTCCTCTTCAGTGTGACCTCTTTGCTGCGCTGATGGGAAATATGTTCCCATCGATGCAGCGCTACGCCATTTGAGGGGGTGGTTTTCTTAAACTAATCTTTCTTGGGTGTCTAGCTGGTGAGTTTTGACTATATGCTCGAGATTTAACTGATCACCATATCTGGGGTCAGGAAGGAATTTTCCCTCAGAGCAGACTGGCAAAGGCTCAGAGAGGTTTTCGCCTTCCTCTGTAGCATGGGGCGTGACTCAATTGCTGGTGGATACTCTGTACCTTAAAGTCTTTAAACCATGATTTGAGGGCTTTAATAACTCAGTCATAGGTTAGAGGATTTTTTCAGGAGTGGGTGGGTGAGGTTCTGTGGCCTGCATTGTGGTCAGACTAGATAATCATATGGGTCCCTTCTGATCTCAGAGTTACGAGTCTATATCCACCCATACAGCTTTGCCCGTCCTTAGATTTACTCTTTTGGCAGGTATTCTAATTAGTAGCTTTTGATTTTAGTAAGCACTCAGTTTAGGAAACATTTTACAAACATGACCTAATTAATTCTGCCAGTGCTCCTGTGAGATAAGTGTGGCATATTCTGTTCTAGAAGTAAAGAAACAGACAGAGAGTTGAAACGGCTGAGTTTGAGAGGCGTTGCCCTATCCAAGGCTGCCACCCTACAGTCAGCATTAGAACTCAGTCGTTCCCCGGTCTCCATTCCAGCGTTCAGACCACCTCACTGTCTCCCCTCAAAGGTAGAAAGTGAAATCAAATAGATTTTCAGGTGCTTTCTTTCAAGTCAGGAAAAAATAGCATCCCGTGTTTCCTCAGATTTCTAAATTTTCTTTTTAAAATGTAAAGCCATTCAACCCTTTCACAATATCTGCAGCTTCCAGAAGAGGCTGGTTTCCTTTGGTACCTGAAGTCATGTTGACAGTATTTATGAGATTAAGTTTTTAAAAAAACCTGGTCCATGGAAAAAATCAAGATCAGCATCTTTACTGAAGAATCTTCATATTAGTTAGCAAAGCACAATATATCAGTGGTTCCTAACCTTTTCTCTGCCTTGGCACACCTTGATACCTTTAATTATTTTGAGACACACCATCATATAGTTTCCAAATGAGCTCATGTATATTCATGAGCCAATCCAGAACTCATCAAGCAGTTTCTCAAAAAATTCTGGGGCACACCTCTTCAGGCCTGAGGGCACAGCTGTGTGCCATGGCACACCAGTTGCAAAACACTGCAATACATCATGTAGCTACAAAAGATGGGGAGGCTGTCACACAATAATGAGAATACTTGAGAGTACTATTCTGAATAGAGGGCATCAATACTTTCTTTTTAATAACTTAGCATCTACTAACGGTGTTCCTATGACAAACATGCAGTTTTATAATGAATTACAAATGGCAGCTGCTCAAAACAGGTGATTTAATGGCTGAAACTAGAAGATGAGAGTAACTTAGAAGCAAAGAAAGCATCTGATCAGTGTGTGAGCGAAGAAATCTTTCCTAAGGTCTTATTCTTTTTTCCCCAACTGTAGCAACCGACAGAACTGAGCCTCCAAACACTTAAATAGCTCAGGCTCCTCCACTCTTGCAAAATGCCTAATGATGTGTAGAATTTACAAAGCCTGAAGCGACATGTGGCTGGCACTCAGCCTGTCAGCTATCTGTGCCTATTAAAAAGCAGCAGAGTTGTGTTAATGTCTGAAACACACACACATCCTGCTGAATATATCACCTTGTTGCAGCTCGTGTCGTGAAAAGCCTCTCTTATAAGTTATCTAAACAAAAGGCAAACATGCAGTTTAATAATGAATTAGAAATGGCAGCTGCTCAAAACAGGTGATTTAATGGCTGAAAACTACTATAAACATAAAAATACATACATCACCCAAAATATGGCAAATATAAACTAGCCATAGCACTATCAAAGCCACTATGCATATGCTGGAGATGGCATGGCTATTTACCTGAGGCACCTTACATTAGTACTTAAGCATACAGAGACTGTAAAAACATTGTGTGAGACTTAAGACAGAATTCATTTCCTTTTGTGGGACAAGATCAGAATTGTTTACACCATTGTTCAATAGCTGAAAGTTAGAGGAAAAGATTGAGGTTCACTCAATGCTCTACAACAAATTGTAAGTGTTTTCTGGAAAGCCAATGTTATTGCATACTCCTAAACACCTGTGAGATGGATTCTCTGGGGAAGTGCGTGTTCATATTAAGATCGGAAATGATGTGTGCAAGTGCACTTGTGTGTGCATTTCTTCAAGGGCTGCTTAAGTGTGTCTGTCAGTGTTTCCATCCTTGTGGCCAGAGGCACAGAATGGCTGGGAACGGTAGAGGAACTGCAGCTAAAGATGATCTGGGAACCTGGGGAGCCAATGACATTGTGATTTGCACAGCTTTGCCATATTTTGAATTGTATGGGACAGATAGAATTCAGGCACTTCCATTCAACTGTATATCCAATTTCGGGACTGCTTTTGTTCAGAAATACTTTCTGGCTGGCTCCAGACATAGAGCGCCACCACCTGCCACATGAGGCTCAAGAATAGGGGTTCACAAAGATCACAAAGGGACAGAGCAATCAAAGCAGAGAAGGCTTCAGTAATTTAATCTGCCAAAGAATTACAGTTTGCCTCTGATTTACGCACCCTATCCTCGCAATTGTTTTAGAGTTTAGCTGTTGTACTGCCTTAACAGGCTGGGATGCAGACCTTGCTGTTGGCTCCAGTGGAGGGCTACCAGTTGGGAATTGGGAACCAGAAACCCTGCTTTGATAACTGACCGCAGCAAAAGGGGTAACAAAATTTTGCATGACCCCTGCATGTTTGGCTGAGAAGCAGAGTTCTGATGTCACCTTATAAGATTCAGAATCTGTCCCTGCTGCCCCGTTCCTGGCAACAAGTTTCTTCCTCCGTACACTGGTAAGTGCTCTAACCAGAAGAGGATTTAAAATAGATATGTCAAGATGGCTTTACCGTCTTCCCTCTACACCTTACCACAGTTCTGCCTGATGTTTTATACATATAGCACGTTCCATGAAATGTATCAGATCAGGGAGAATACAAATTCCAAGCTAATCAGGTAATTTTTTCTCCTGGGTGGTGTAGGCGTAACATTACTGTTCTCGCCAGACTCTCACAGCTACTCATACATCCATGGATGTATTTCCATTTCTGAACAGCAATACTCAAACGCTGTGGGCTGTCAATTGGTTTCAGCTGATAAACCTTCTCTACTAGGTATGCAGATAGGCGGCTCAAAGGCTGAGAAAGGCTTGCATTTGTTTATTAATTTATTGAAAAACCACTTTTAAACAGGGCAAGGCCTCTTAATAAAAAGCATGCAGTGCTAATACTTCAAGGCATAAATGGTTAATGAGGAGCTCTGCAGTCAACTGTAGAACTGGAAATAGGGAAAGGATAATGCAGAGAACTAAAAAAAACCCAACAACCACCCACACCAATTCTCCAGTTACAGAGAAGAATTATTTTCAAATGCTCCACTGCTGGCAATTCATTATTCAGATATACGCTGAGTGAGAAAAAACTCATATCTGGACATAATAAAGCATTTTCATTGATTCAGAAGTTCTAAGTCAATGGTTCTCACAAAAGGTATTTCATAAAACCTTTGTCTTTTTAATGGGAACGTCAGTATTTCGAGCCTTGGACCTATTACATGGATACAATATGCAGTTTTATTAATATTTTACTTCTCTACAGATTCTTTTGGCATGTGTTTAGGAAAATTACAAAGAGGAAAGTAACTAATCATTTCAGAATACAGACTTGACAGAGTACAGGTTTTAATTTGATCTGTCCTGTAATCCAAAGGGATCCTGAGTTTTTTAGTATCAGGAATAACCTCAATAGACTTCTGCAATAAAACCGTGATAAAAAAGGCACCAAGTACAGTAACATGAAAAGTCTAGCACAACCTATGAAAAAAGTTAGACAAAACTTCCCATTATAAGACCCAGTTTTAAGTTCCTTATAGCTTTGTCAAACTTCAATGGTTCAGGCTGGGATGTCTGCCTCAGGCTGAATTTTTCTGGGAAAATTTCAGCCAGAACAGTTCAGCCATTTCCAAGGACGAGGCTAGAGAAAAATCCATTGTTTTGCCCACATTAAAAAATCCCGGTGACCTTTTCCTTGAGAAGCTCTAGCACTCCCATGCTTTGCACCAGGGACTTGAAATTTGGCAAGGGTGGCCTTGTGTGGCTTTTTGGCTTTACCTTTACCTTTGTGGCTTTTTGCTGACTCCATGAAATTCCACCCAAATTTGCCCAGGAAGACTTTGAAAAACTACAGTTTACACATGCTTAGTCAGAGACTGCTAGATCTTTGCAGTTAAAGTCCCTGAAGATTCCCTGTGCATTGAGTATGTTCCAGCCTGGAGCTACTGGATGCTAAGCAAGACTTTCTCCTAGTAATTGAAGCTCGAGGCTGAAAGCAGAGAGCTTGTTTTGCCTGTGTTCGCCTTGTGGGTGCCCAGGTAGCATGGAGAAGGAAACCGCCTTATTTGAATGAGAGCAGAGAGGACAACATCTGAACTTGTGGAGGGAGGAGTATAAGTATAAGAAGCCTAGTACTGGAATCTGGGTAGGGGAGACAGGGAACTTGGTACTGGGAGCCAAGGGGAGGATATTTGCACTGGCTGGGCAAGGAGCCGGGGAACTGGAGGTGAAATGGAAAATACATAGATTTTCTAGCCAGAGGAACCATTAGATCATCTGCTTTGACCTGAGATGAGATTGACTGGCTTAGGAGACTGGGAACCAGAGATCAGGGAAGACGACAGGTTGGGAGATTAGGAACCAGTCAGGAGATGGGGGAAGGAGAGAGAGACCAGGATGTAAAGGGAGACCTGTGACAAGCCGGGCTAAGAGACAAGAGCATTTGTGTGTGCTTGTGGGAGGATTTGATGTCACATGATGGCATTTGTTTTTTCAATTTGCTTTGAAGAAACCTAGGCAGTTACATATAAGGAACTACACTAAATACATCAAGATGGAAAAATGAATACTCATAATTTAGGAAAGGACGGAATAAAGATTGCCTGTGAAGCCTATTTCAGCCCCCCTTTATGTAATTTTATATATACAATGGTTTCCAAACTCTCCTTTTTCTTGATCCATATACATTTTGGAAACTACCATTTTACTGAAAAACGTGTGTGTGTGTGTGTGTGTGTGGGGGGGGGGGAATCAACAACAAAAAACCAAGTAACTTTGCTTTCAAACACAGGCTATGCTTCATATGTGCCATTGCTTTCTAAAGTATTCCAAGATCAGTAATTTTTTGCATCAAAGATTTTTAAGCCACATTCTATAGTTTAAGCTACTATTGCTGCTACAAGGATTGTATGACCATTAGCCTTCATTCTTCCCTGCATCCTTTTTTTCATAAGAGCTTTAAAAGTTTGCTGGCAAGAAATGCAAATATTTTAAATTTATAAAAGAGGCTACAAAGGCTACCTAAGGGAAGCTGCCTTTGCTGCAATATCCACAGCAAAAGCCAAGCATTGTAATGGAGATGTCAGTGTCCTGCCTCTGAGATAATACTGATGCCAAGAACAAGTATACATGTGAGAGGAGTGTATGGAGAATGAACATTCAGCTTGTCTTTTATGGTAGGGGTGACTTATTTAAGAATGCAACAAAAGCCATTCTGGGTCAGAGCAATTGTCCATCTAGCTCAGTATCCTATGTTCTGACAATGGACAGGCCAATTATCAAGTGATCCATCTCCTGTTCTCCAACCACAGTATTTGGCAGGCAGAGTCACAGGGACAACCAGAGCATGGGGTTGCATTCCTGACTATCTTGCTAATAGGCATTGATGGACCTATCCTACATGAACTTATCTAATTTTTGAACCCAGATATAGTTTTGATCTTCACAACATCCCCTGGAAATGAGTTCCACAGGTTCACTGTGTGTTGTGTTAAGAAGTGCTTCCTTTTGTTTTAGTCTGTTACCTATTAATTTCATCAGGTGACCCCCTAAGTTTTTTTTGTTATGTGATTGGGCAAACAACACTTCCTTGTTCAATTTCTCCACACCATTCATGATTTTATAGACCTCTATCCTATCCCTCCTTAGTCATCTCTTTTCCAAGCTGAAGAAGCCTGGTCTTTTAAATCTCTTCTCAGATGGATATCTTCACCCAGAGAATTTCCAAATGGATCTCTCTCTAGGTGGGCCCACAAGGAGTTGAGGGTGAGATCTCATGTCTTCAAAAATAGAATGTGGTTCAGGATAATGGAAATCTTCACAGCTTCTGGTCTAACAGCTTTAATTGTGCTCAAGAAGAATAGC
>ML685813.1:6014433-6061226 GCA_007922175.1 Pelusios castaneus | reverse complement strand
ATGCAGCCATCAAAAGAGCCACATCTGGCTCGCGAGCCATAGGTTCCTGACCCCTGACCTAAGGTATGAGCAGTAGTCAGAATAAGGCATAAGGAATAACCTGCTCTGATCAGGACAGAAGAGCATTATCCTGAGTGTGGTAACTGAATGCTCCCCATGCACATTTGATGGCCTATGAGGTGCGGTGATAATTTCTGGGTGGAGTTCCTCATTGTGTGAAGATGTCATGGAATACTCCATCAAGAAGTTTCCACTTAAGGCCAGTTGCAAAGTTCCTGTTGAGTGAGTCTGCGAGAACATTCCACAAGCATAGTCCCTGGAAGGTAAGCTCTGGGTAGGGTGATTTGATTTCTGATGCACCCATTCCAGAGATCTCCAAACAGGACTGCAGATTTCACTCTCCCCATTTGTTAAAGTAGAAAATGGTGGTGGTATTATCTAACATAATCAGGACATGATAGGAGTGAATGAATGGAAGAAAGAATGCATGCCTTGCTTACTGCTCAAAGTTCCAGAATACTTGATGTGCAACATGGGTTCTCCAGGTGTACATGCCCTTCTATTGTGTGGCTGTCCATATGGGCTTCCCAGCCTAACAGGGACATGTTGGTGGTGATAGTTTTGTCCGCAGAAGAGGGACGAAAGAACAAAGATATCTTCAAAAGCAGCCACAGGACCAGATCTCACTGAAGTCTATGCCAGTGCTGGAGGGCCTGGGATTTTGTTAGGCACTGGAGACAGTGGTACCAAAGAAGTACTGCTTGGAACCAGTGGATCCTACTCTTTGAAGGTCTTCTTTTCGTGGCTGTGAGACTATGTCCCCTTGGGCCAAGCTGGTGGTAGGAATGTCTAAATTTTTAGGTGCACTTGGAGGAAGATGTAGTCCCATGCTTATAAGAGTGCTTCCTATGTTCCTGACTAGGCCCTGCTGTGGTGTCTCCAGGAGTGGCTCCTACGGTACCAGAATCAGACTTAATAGCAGCAAGTGGCAGTGCATCTCTGATTCAGCCAATGTACAGTGGGTGGGGGAGGTATCCATGACCAGGGTCCAATTGTGCTCTCATGATCATCTCCATGAGACACTTGCAGAGATGACGTGCTCATCCTTCTTGGGTATAGCTGGCGAGAGATTGATAAAAACTGCACCTAGTGGTGATGTAAATTTCACTCAGGTACTAGACACAGCACTGCTGGTCATCAATGACTAAGAAGGATCATAGGCAGGAGCTGCAGCATTTGAAAAGCCCAGAGTCCTGAGGATAGTCCGGTACCCGAATGAGATACAAGAGTGTGGGGGGAGACCCCTGAGCTTTACTCTAACTATTAAAATGACTAAACTAGTAAAAGTATTAGAACTATGACTAAATCTGAGAGAACTAAATATAACTGTAATTATTAAAATTACATTAGAGATGAGGTTTTGACCCAGACCATGAGATGTCAAGAAACAAGTGGAGATGTGGTCTGTCTACCCCACCCTTTATTGCCTCGGATAGAAGTATGAGCAAGTGTGTGCTTGGACCAACAGACACTTTCAATTCTCCAATTCTAGGTGCATGTGTAACCCTCTGTTGAATACAACAGGGACCATCACTCTAAGTAGAATCAGCTGTTTTAAACTGGCACATCTATAACCTTCATGGAGGACTTAAAGCATGGCTCCGTCAGATCATGGTATTTAACAACTTTAAAAATAGCATCATCCAGGATACTGGTTCCAGATCTTTGACTCACAATCACTGCTCCTCACTACCTTAATATCTCAATTCTTTGAATAAGCATCACAGAGATTTAGATTTTTCAGTACAGCTGTTTTATTCTCTCCACTTCAAGCACTGTAGACCCTTGAATCAACATCTACTCCACAGTGGTGTGACTCATTCTCAAATTTCCCATGTCATACCAATGAGTGACACAGAATTGCTGACATTTAACTGGAGATATGCCAACTTGGAAGCACTTTAATAATCAGCCAAAGAAAAGATGCTCGAGTCCTGCAAGTTAATACTTTGCTTGGGGTCTTCCTAAGACACCTAAATTAGATTAATCACATTGAATTAAATATCCAAAAGGAAGAAACATGATTTGCTTTCCATCCGTTATTCTCCTAAGTCTAGTGATGACAAGAGTCAACAGCTATCCATAATTTCTTTACAGTGTGTGGGCTTCAAAGTGTAAATAAATACACCAGACAAAAATTGTGACGACATCATTGTGTATGTTCTGTGAGAATTAACTGCATTTTATATAAAAAGATAGCCGTTTCAAAGAAAGATAATGTAGGAGGAAGAGGCCATTATGCAAGCAATTTTTCCCCCATTCTGTCCCTTTAGAAAGCTCATCTTACTCCAGAGAACTTCAATCAAGATAAAAGATACATCCATATTTTACCCACCAGAATGTCCCTATTTATCATTTTAAAACACTGATTGTTCTCTTATTTGCTAGCTAACCTCACTATAGCCAAAGAAAGCACTCTATTTTAAATCTTCTTCTATTTTAACATTAAGACCCAACTTCTTTCTAGGGGGTCACGATTCTTATACAAAAAAATAAACAGTAACTTACCCACTTCATCTTGAATCTCCTCAGCAACTGCTGGTACATTGTAGAGAAGGGAAAGAGACTGATTCATGCGCTCATATATCACACGTAGGTGTGTCATAACCTACAGAAATAGAATATCCATTTTGAGGGAAAATCATTAGCATTTTACTTACTAGTCATCACTGCAGATTTATATGTTATACAGAGCAACATAGTTTTCAGATGAAGTAGGCATGCCTCATGGATTCTGCAGTCATGAAATCTATTGCACAGTACAGCACTCTCCTGAAGTTGACACAGAAACAGTCTTTCTGATAATGGTTCTGTTCTCTGGCCCCTTCTTGTGTCCCTGCTTCCTAGCCCACATCTTTCCCCAGCCTCCTTATCCCTGTCTAACATGTAAATAATGATTGAATGAGAAGAGGGTGTCAATGAAGGTGGCCAGTATTTTTTTGGCTGAACCTGCTTTTTGATGGAACACTGG
This sequence comes from Pelusios castaneus, assembly GCA_007922175.1. Lineage (NCBI taxonomy): Eukaryota > Metazoa > Chordata > Testudines > Pelomedusidae > Pelusios > Pelusios castaneus. Next base: position 6,058,195 of record ML685813.1, on the reverse strand, counting down.
GTTTTTGACTAAATAAAAAGTTTTCATGGAAAGTGTTTGCTTTCTGTGGAATATTTTGTTGAAAACCAGAATGTCTCAAAACTGAAATGTTCTCATCCAAAAGTCAAAATAATTCATTTCAGAAATGTAGCTGTGGTAGCTGTAGATCCGTTCTGTTCCCTCATGTCCTCATTCTCTATGAGCTAGGCTCCCCAGCTAGTCATTGTCTCCCATGATGCACTATGGTCATTAGACTCCCATGAAGCACCATCTCCCACCACCGAGACGGATGATCACAGTTCATCGTGAATAATGAAATGTGACCAAGAAGCCCAGCTTATAGAGGAGAGTGGGAACATGAGACACCCAAATGACAAGTCCCATGAGGCTCTGTGGTAGCTTTTCATACTTGGAATATTTTGGTTTTCCATTTTTCACCAAAAAGTTAATCTTATGCAGACCTCTCCCCCCACAATTTTCTAACCAGCTCTGGTAGCTGTCAATAAAATATAGAGGAGGAAACATCCCTTAGCACAAAGCCATCAGCACTCACCTCTGCTCTTACTGCAGTTCTGCTGTGCTACAGAGAACACAGGAACCTGGGCAGGTATATTTATATATACCCGGGCAGGTATATTTAGAAATATATCTGCATTATTTGTTCTCATTTTTTATTTGCAAACTCCCATTCTTCCTTGTCCAGCAACTGCCACATACCCCTGTATGCTGCAAATTTTAGCTGCATACAGCTGCAGTTTGAAAGTAAGCCAAATTTTGAAATAAATGGTTATTTTAAAGGCAAAAAGGCTGGTGGTTTTTAAGATTCTTACAGAGGATAGTTAGAGGTACACATTTCAGATTTCAGTGATTTAAAACAGTATGATCTAAATTTCCAGTTCTGCGTAAGTGTTCAAACGAGAGGATGTCTAGTGTGTAAACCATGACATTCATGGAATTACATGCCTTTAACTTGGCTGTTAGCTATGTCTTAACAGTTCAAGAGACAGTTTCCAATTACTTGGTGAGGGCAAAAACAAAACAAAACAAAAAAGCAGATTCTACAGATTACAGCACAGATTTTCAAGTTCAGCAATTTTATGTACAAGTTTTGAAAGCCAGCTACATCTTTGAAAGATGAAAGCTACATCCTGAAAGCCAGCTACATCTTTGTTGGTTTCTTTCTTGTTTGTGTAATTTGCAAGAAAATATGAAAACTGTCCCAAAGCACATGAATCAAGGGTTTCAGAAATATCCAGCAGTCAACATGCCATGAATACAGTGATCTCAGATGAAAAGCATATGAGACACAAGCAAACTGCATGATTCATATTTCTGGACACCACAAAGTACCCTTGCAAATGACTATAAGAATTTTAGACAAAATTTTTAAGACCCTATTGTATTTAAAATTGTAAAAGAGGGAGCCAAATATTTAACAGATAGCATCACAGTTTACTGTGTATATTCAGGAGGCAGAAATTAATTTAAATTAATTGATGGTAGAGATGCAATATTTCAAACACTGTTTGCTTTCTTTACTGGTTATTACCTGAGATCTGATTTGGGCAGCTTTCTTTGGATCCACCATGCGCACATGTTCAAAGTGTTTGAGGGTATGTTGTCTGTCTTTCTGCTCTGCACGCACATACTTCTTCAGCATGTTGAACACGTGGCGAGGCTATGGAGGAAAAGCAGGAAAAAAATTCCGAGTTCAACAGACTTTTCTGCATACCTAAGCACTGGGCTACCTTAGATCAGAAGCGTCTCCTGAGACAAAGCACTAAACCAGTCACTGCTTGCAGCACTTGCCCAGTGGGAAAAACATTCAGTTTCTTGATCAGGATATTGCAGGTTATGCAGCTTGGCACTGCATATGAAGCTAGAGAGGGTTGGGAGCAACCAGTGTGGCCAGGTTTAAATGTTACCTGTTAGGTTTTTCTCAGTGAGTATGTCTATGCTGCAAGTAAAAACCCGCAACCAGTTGACTCGGGCTCATGGGGCTCAGGCTGTTTAAATGCTGTGTGGGCTTCTGGACTTGGGCCGCAAAACAGCAGGGTCCAAGAATGTGGCCTTCAGCCTGAGCTTGGAAATTTACACTGCCAGTAAACAGCTGCACGAACCCCAGCCCCAGTCAGCTGGCAGGAGCCAGCCGTGGGCGTCTAATTGCAGTGCAGACATACCGAGTAACTGTTTCATTGTTGGCATCAGCTATAAACAATCATGCCTAGTTAACGTGCTAATGAAGGCCTGGCTGAAACTAGCAATTCAAACAAGTCCATAGCTTGTCTAGGCCAAGCACTCTGCGCCCTCCAGGGGCTCATTGCACCTCTCTATTTCCCCTTTATGATGCTGGCTGCATTAGGGGGACCATTTATGGTATTATTAAACACCAATATTTCAAAATTACAATAATTCCTATGAGATAGGCCATGTCAGGTACCATTAGCCGAATATAACAACGTTGATTGCATGTGTGTATCGTCGAGGTACCGTAACTTATCAGTAACCATGACATATTTGTACTTCAACTTGTACTGTGTTTCTGCTGGTAAAGGGAATAGTAGTGTTGTAATAACTACTCTCTCTATTGGACCCTTTTTAGGAGCCAGAGATTGAAATGCAGGGGAACTGTCTATTTTTTGTCTTAGCTTCTTGATAACCAGCATGAGGACCCAGAAGCACTGTTGGTGGCTGGGTGGGAAGTCCTACTTTAGTGTTGTCCACCAGTGCTCGGAGAATCTGCTCTCCTCTTGCAGCCTGCCCTGACCTTGGTATTTTCAGATGGTTACCCTAGGCATGGACAGGTGGTTTTGCTCTTCCAGAGTCTTACGTTATCCAAGAAAAAATAACCATCCTCATACCTCTCCTGGAAGAAGTCAGATACTCCCTTCTTTCTCCAGCCTGATGCCCTCCTAACAATTTAAGAAACTTTAGACAAAGCTGTCAAGTAAGGAAGGAGCAAAGCAGTAGCTTTGCCTGTTTGGGCGGCATAGCTGGGATCCCAAATGACCTCTATGTATTATAAAGGCAATTTTGGCTGTGAAAAAGCAAAACTTTTCATGGATGATAATGGAAAAAGAATATAATAAATTGATAAGTGTTTGTGCTAGATGTGTGCATATAGAAGAATGGGGTGGTGCTTGACCTCTGAGTATTTAACTACTATGCAGATCAATTCTCCCATCTTATTTATATTACAATAGTAACTAGAAGTTAGGGCAGAGGTGCACAACCTGCAGCCCCCGGGCCGCCTGAGGCCTGTGAGCATGTTCTGTGTGTCACTCTGGGAACATGACCCCCCCCCCCATGTTGCATCTGAGGCCCTCGAGTGGCCTTAGAAAATGCAATTTGGCCCATGGCCAAAAAAGGTTGTGCACCCCTGAGCTAGGGACTCTGCAAATACATAGTAAAAGACAGGCTCTATCCCAAGGAGTTCCCAATCTAGGTTTCTATAGGTAGATGCAGCCAACGGGGGAAGCTGAGGGGAGGAGGTAGCGAATGAGATGACAGGGAAAGAAGCATGCCTTAGCAAAATGAGCATTAGTTATGGCTCACTTTCTGTCTTGCTGTCCTCAGCTGACAGCCTCTTGTAGGTATCCTGGCAGAGCTGAGTTTTAAGGAGGGATTTGAGGGATTACAGTGATTCTGTATCCATCCAACAAAAACTAAGTCTGTTGCAGCCCTGTCACACGCAGAACTCCTATTCTCTTCACTGAGAATGACCCACTTTGAAGGGACGCGGGACCAATCCCTACAGCTGGAACAATTGTTGTAATTTTGGGGCATGAATTATTACTGCTGGGGAGAGGGGTGGTAAGGAAGGGACCTTCAGATTAAAGCATAAATGAAAATGTTGCTATAATCTGAACATTTAAGGTTTGAACTCAGATCCCCTGTTGAGCAGAAGAATGCATTTAAGCTAGACAACTGAGTCAGCCCTGCATACCTTACACCTGAGATTTCATTGGCAGTGTTGATAATTATTGAAAAAAATGCTGGGGTTAGTATTTATCAATTGAAAACTCTACTCCATATTTTTAAGATTTTTTTTACATGTCTGTAGCAATCCTAATAAAAAACTGATAGAGGACTCTATGCAGAACAAATAATAAACTGCTTAAGGCACGCTGCAGGGGCTGTCCGAGTCCTACAGAATAATATTTATGACAGTCCAGTGAGAATAATCACATTTAACTTTACCAGAAAGCAAACTATTTTTTTCAAATTGACTTTCCTTATCCACATGCTTATATTTACCTTGACTGGCTCTTTGGGCTACTCTTATTAATCAGTAACAGAAATGTATCCTCTAAGCAGCAGCATCCTTGACATTTTGAGCACACCTTATTTCTAACAGTATTGTATAATGCTGATTTCAGAACATTGGAGAATCCTGATTGATTGGCAAGGAGGCTATATTTCTTAACAGCAAGGGCCTGCTCACATTCTTTGGCTATCCCTTAATATGTGGATGATGTCCGTGCAGAGGGTTTATTGATGGATTTTTAGGTGGCTAAAAAGCTCCATTTGTGCCCTGCAATTTTCCCACAAAGGTGACAGGTCTCTTGGAGGAGACCGCTGTTGGCTAGAGTGTTTCGTCCTTTTTCTCCTTTGCCATTTCTCTGTCTCATGAGCAAATCTGTTCTCAAAATGGACTGTCGCTTGGTGTATGGTGTTCCACCACTATGTTCTGTTTCTTGCCAAGTTCTCCCAGTTTGTGGGATTGATGCCTCCCTTTTAAAGGGGTACTTGCACTAAGTCTGAAGTACTTCCCCTGCCCTCCACAAGTCCTTCTTCCCTGACTTAAGTGAGAGAAGAGGACTTGCTTCAGGAGGTAAGTATCAGGCATATGTATATAGTGACCAGCTCAAGAGAGTTGGTGTTTCATGACTTGCATGCCTGCACTGCTGATGTTATTGCATCCAACTTCCCAACTGATCCTGAGGATCCCCCTAAGGCAGCGCTGCTGGATCCGCTACAGGCACTGAAGATATCATCTATAAATCAACCAGGGTCTCAAACCTATAGAGCAGGGTGAGGATGACAACTGCCTTGTAGACAGAGATCTTGGTGCCTGTTTGCAGATCTCTGTCATTGAAGATTTGTTTCAGTAGTCTTCCAAAGGATGTGCTGTATTCAATTTCTTGGCCACTACTGACCGTTTGGAAAAGGGGCTGCTAAGCAATGAAAAAAGCTCCACATTTTCCAGGGGTTCTCTGGAACCCCTATGGTGTACAAAGAGTAGCTTGTGCTTATTTACTATGCAGATAATTGCACCATATGCAGGCGCGCGCACACAGGCTGACCTGCAAAACATCTTAAATCCTTTTGCAGGTGCCTATCACAGCCTGGGTCTTTCTCTCAACATCAGAAAAATCAAGGTGTTCTACCAGCCCTCACCTCCAATGGTTCTCTCTCTGAGCTGCTGCCGAGAATGTGACAGTCAGCTTATAATAGAGGGGTCATAAGATGGAAATTAATTTGTGTGGGCAACCCTACACAGCACCTTCCATAGGGCATTGTGCTTGATGAAATCAAACCCTTTGGTTAGGTCGATGAATGCCATGAACAGTTCCTGGTAGTGTTCACTTCATTTTTCCTGAATCTATCACACCACAAAGATCATGTCGATTGTGCCTCAAGATGGCCTGAAGCCACACCGTGATTCGGAGAGAAATTCCTTGGCAAGGGGGAGAAGGCAGCTGAGCAGAATCGGAGGAAGTATCTTCCCCGCAATGGAGAAGAGGAAAATACTTCAGTAGTGCCTACACAAAGATTTGTCCCCTTTTTTGAATATTGTAACCATTCTGGTGTTTTTAAGGTCAGATGGAATTTCTTCACAGGACTGGATTTTGTCAATGAGTTGGAGGAGTTTGTGCAGGGGCATTGTTCCCCCAGCTTTAAAAACCTCAGCTGGGATGCTGCCTGGGCCAGGTGCTTTGTGATTTTCTGTTTCTGAGTGATGGCTGCCGGACTTCCTCGGAAGATGGAGGATCAGGAAGTGTTCCATTGCTGAACACTGGAATAAACTTGATGGTACTTTCAGAGATCAGGGCTTTGCGGTTCAGTAGACTCTCAAAATACTCCTTCTAGCATTGTTTAGCAGCTGCGTTGTCCTTAAGGAAGTTGGAGCCATCCTGGAATGTCAGGGTGCTGGGCCTTTGGAACTTGGCCCATATATATCTTTTGTTGCCTGAAAGAAGTCTCATGTAATCCTGGTCTATGAAACTCTGGATCTCAGGTGCCTTCTCTTGCCACCACTTGTTTTTCATAGAATCATAGATGCTTAGGATTAGAAGGTACCTCAGAAGATCATCTAGTCCAATGCCCTGCTCACAGCAGGACCAACCTCAACTAAATCGACCAATATACCATGGTCATCAGTGCATATGCTCCAGTATTTGATGATAAGGAAGGCAACAAGGAGCAGTTTTACAGTGCTCTCAATCCAGTCGTCACAGCCACATATAAGGAAGATAAACTCATCCTCCTGGGAGATTTCAATGTCAGAGATGGACAGGACTCCCGACTTTGGAGCGGCATAATAGGCAAAAAGGGGTGGAAAATGTAAATCCCAATTGTATTCCCCTCCTCAGAAAACGTATGGAGCATAATCAGCTCATCACAAATACCATCTTCAGGCAGAGCAACAAATTTAAGGCAAACTGAAAACATCCCTGGTCCAGACAATGGCACCTTCTCAACTATGTAATAGTCAGGCCTGAGATCACACTGGCCTCTGACAAGCCATGACAGGTACAGATCAGCACTGGACAGACCATCAATTAGTAAGGTCAATCATGTACCTGCAGTTTGCTTTACTACACCCCTGACAACTTAAGTGATACAACATCAAAACACGTCAAGACCAAGCCAGTTGCAAGATTTTCTGGCAATACCTGTCTGAGAAACTTGCCTGATAACATCATTGACATTCAAGAGCGCTGACATTCAACTTATTAAAAATACCATTCACTATGCATGTGCTGAAACCATAGAATATTCCACTCAAAAGCTCCAAGACTGGTTTGATGCTCACTTTATCTATATGTTAAGAACAGTGTATGTAGGGATACACACACAAGCAGCCTGAGGTTATCTATGTAGTAAGTTGTGAAGTAAAATGCTAACTTATGCTGAACAAGCACTCTAAATACTTCACTTGAACCCTGCACAGCATCTTATCTTTTGTGGAATTTAATCTAACATTTCAGCAGATTCAAACACCTGCCTTTAAAAAAACAAACAAAAAAAACCCAACAACAACAACAAAAAATTGGTCACCTTCTGGGCATTCAGTATGGCACAACCTTATTATATGACCACATATTATTTCTACAACAATATAGAATATATATTGATTATTTTTCTTCAGTAATATTTAACATCTTTTATTCCATTTTTAATACTTTAATTGCCATAATGGTCTAGTATATAGATTTACAGATGAGTTTCCTTTCTGATAAGCTCTCTAAGTTAGTTTTTTTTTTTAACTCATTCTGTTAATAGGGAAATACTGTACATTTTTCCCCAATTCAGCAGCACTATCTTTCTAGATCCAATTCAGATGATGAGACAATAAACTACAATGTAATTACCTGCAAGACAGCCAATTTTAACTATTAGTCTATTATTGTAGACTTAGTTTGTAGTATGCTGTGTAATGATGGTTATCTGTAGTTTTCATAGATTTATGAATGTCTTGCATTCAGTTATCCTGCATACACATAGTACACATTATAATAAGATCCTGCATTTGTGCCTCAGGTTGTAGAAAAAGTGTTTATTATATTATTTGGAAATAGTCTTGTTACCTAGTGTGAAAACACATACACAGGACAGAGTTAAAGTTGCAAATGTGACCTTGACTGTCTAATTCCCTGACTTAAGTGTGCTTAATCCTGCAGTGTTAAAATTCCCGTAACAGTTTGGAAATGGAATGAGACGTAATGGAAGTCCAAATGAAGCAGGAAACTCTGATGATGATTTGGCATACGGCATCTGTTCATCTGAAGTTACAGTAGTAGTGAATCTAGGCCCTAAACTGGTGTTACGGGAGATGTGCTACTGCAGGTGCCATCACCGGAACGAGAGGCAAAATAACGGTTTCCAGACCAGAAACAATGCATAATATCCACAGACAGCTTTCTGCAAGAGTGAAGTGTTAACCCTAATGTCTTGGACAAATTCCAAACTCAGGTAATTAGAATCTGTCTGTCTAAAATGCCTTCTGTAATTTTACTTGTCCAAGCTTTTCTTTATATTTTCCTGATGCACATTAATGCCTGAATTTCCACTCCAGAAATGGTCGCAGTTCAGTGGTGGGAGAAGTGATATTTACATCCTGTGTCTGAAAAAGCACTTTGGGACACTTCTTGATGAAACACATATAAATGTAAGGTACTATGAAAGCACACTCACTCCAACCAAAGTGGATTCATGGCTATAGGCATTCATTTATGAAATACTTTCATGAAGCAAACAGAAGGCTACAAAATGTTCACATAACATCCTAAATAGAAAAAGTTCTTTATCTCCATTTTCAACTAATCTTTGCCATAACAAGGAGGCCATAGTTTGATTTTATTCTAGTTAATGTTGATATTCTTTGCTTTTTGTCTTTAAAGAGAATTCTATTAATTTATGTCCTGAGATTTGGTTCCCCTTTTACTCTCTCATTTATTCCAGATTTCAGTTTTAGTGCCCAGTTAGTTCCTTTCTACTGCAAACCTGTGGAAATGATTAACTGGTGACAGCCTGGCTTTATTTATACTCACCAAGTTAGCACATGAATAATCTTGTATTTTCTTTTCAAGAGGCAATTACAATGAAAAGTGTCCCACTGGTCTCTTTCCTGACCCAGAAGCTAGACATGTATCAGAGCTGAAATTTCTGATAAATAGTTGCAGGCAGGTGAGAAATATTATACAATCTTAAACACATTATTTTTCTACTCTATTGACCCACTGTTTGGGTCTCAATGACTTGTATGTTTTTTTGGAAACAATTTCACTGAATCTATGGAAAATAGAAGTTTATCCAATTTATTCTACAATGAGACACACTACAAGCTGATTCCCATTTTGCTAGTTCAGAAAACTGACCACTGGGAAACAATAACACCACCACCAAATTAAGGCACTTATATGTATTTGAAAAATGGGTTCTAGAAAAAACTTGCATGCAAAATTCTGAGCAGCCTCATCATTTTGATGAAAAACTTTCCTCACACTTGAAAACAATAGTTCACTCTATTTATCTTAGAACATTGTACCCACTATAGACCAGAATCAATCTTTAACTCTGTTTGAACATACCTTTAGGAATGTACAAGGCGGGTCTTCTAGAAACAAACTACTGATTAAACAAAAGGGAGGCAAACCTAGCTGCGTCTTAGGTTTTACAGAGCTTTGCCAGGTCCCATTTTCTCTAAAACCCAGATTTCAGAGGGAAGTTTTTCTGATAAATGTTTCTGGCTTTGTTCCACCTCAGTCTCAAATAAAAGCAAAGTTTGCAGGTGTTTTTAATTTTTTGAAACCTAGCAAATTCAAGTTCTGAACAGCAAAACCATAATTGGTCAAAATCATGGTCCTAGTTTATCCTTCTTTCCAAAAGCCAAGGGAGGTGTAAAGCTGGGAAGGTTGGAAATAAATGGTGGCACTTTGCCCAAGCATAGCTTAAAATAACAATTTTATTTTTAAACTAGCAAAAGAGGGGGCCAGAGAAAGACCTCATTAAAACCATGTGAAAGGTTTTAGTTATATTTGAAATATTATTTCAGTATGAAAGACACTAAACATTTATAACTCACCCTTCAGTGCAGTCCTTCTTAAATACTCCCATGATAGTCTTTTTTTTACCAAACCAGTCCCATTAACTTAGTCATTTGATAAAATCCAACAAGTTAATCATCCTCCTTGGCTAATAAAAAGAAGCAATTGTTCTCCTGCTGGGAAATCCAAGATTAGGACTATACTACACAATCAAGCAAACAATCTAGGAAGTAAGGGAGTCTGGTTTTATTCACTAAAAAGCGTTTTCAACAGCAGCTGGAAAAATACTGAAAATGATGATATCTCAAAGGTTGACGTGGTTTAAAAAAAAAGCTGAAACTCACCCTTTCCCGCATAAATCCTATAACTGGCTTTGAGCAAAAAACTCCATCCCGGTGGGCTTAGACTAGTGGGTCTATGGACTGGAATGCTGGCTGCTCCCCCCTTTCCCAACTTCAGGGATTTTGATCATTGGATCAGTGGAACTGCAAATACAAAAGCCCCTCTTTGACCTACCTCAAATTGCTCCTCCCCACAGCAGCCTAATTGGTTCCAGAAAGACTTGTAATAGTTACGGAGGCAGAGGAGCTTTGATTATGGCCTCTCAATGCGTCCTTCTTTTCCAGCATGTGGGCTAAAACTCTACCCTCATTGTGTAGAGGGCACTATCAACTTCTGCATGTAAAGCAGAAGTGAAGTGACCCATGTTGCCCTAAAAATACAAACTATAAACCTTCTGAAAGCACAGGAGCAAACCCAACATGGCAACTGATAGATATTCAGGGCCTTACCCTATGTGGAGTGATTTATACTTGTGCAAAGTGTTTCCAAATCGGAAGAGGAGCATTTTAAATCATCTGGGCACAGCATAGAAGGCAGAGGGAAAATGAGACTCTGAACTTTCCCCTTCTATTTCCTTTATTACTTGAGAGAAAAGAACAATTACTTACTTCATAACTGTTGTGCTTCAAGATGTGTTGTTCATGTCCATTTCCAATCATATGTATGCGCGCATTACATGAACAGGTGCCGGATGGTGGTACCTGGTGGTACGTGTAGGGCTGGCTCTAGAGCCCTCTGCAGCAGTGCACAAATGTGCCTGTATATAGGGTGCTTCTTCTTTGGAGGCATGTGCATGGGAGTCAGAGAATTTGCCAAAGATTGCACGATATTGAAATGGTATCTCCCCAACAGAGCTTTTTGGCTCGAAACACACAGTTGTAGGCTAGCTGTTGAATTATATCCAAAAAGATCAACCTTTTTGGCCTCTTTATTCTTTGGGAAAGAACCCCTCTGGCCTTACCTATCCCTTTTATTGGCAGCTGTAACCACCAGCGACCCGAAGAAGGGATGAGGTATTCAAATCCCTAGACAGACACGTAATATTTCTTTTCTGCCTGTTTGGATATGGAGGGCAGAAAAGCCAGTGTCTGCCACAACGCTTTTGGCAGCTTGCCTACTCCCTTATGCACTGGGAGAGCCACTCTGGATGGAGATGCTGTAGCCAAGATGCCAAACAGTTCATCAGTGGGTTCTTTCAACTCTTCCACCTTGAAGTTCAGCTTAACCACCACATGCTTGAGCAAGTCCTGGTGGGCTCGAAAAATCTTCTGGAGGGGCATGGAGGGCTTTGCAGTTGCATCATCAGGTGAGTAAGAGGAGGAGGCTGGCAACTGTGACTGGGGTCCCTCTTTCCTGGCTGGGGTAATCTCTTCTTGGCTCTCAGTGAGTGATCCATCCTGGTCAGACTCCACATCCAGGTCTTGTGCTGTTACTGGAGGCCGCTGTTAGCTTGTGAGGCTGCTGTTTGAGGGTTCCAGAACTGCCACGGTCCCGGCCATTAACTCAGAAGCCATGTCCTCATTGGTGACATCAAGGGAAAATTGACTACTTGATTTGAGGATTATGCCCTTGATAGGGTCATCTCCTCTCCTCACAAGTCTGAGGAGCTGCTGGGCAACCATGGAGGCGCTGACACCAATTTTTGCCCTTCCGCACAATGCTGTGCATACTATTGCTCCAGTACCATGTAGTGGTGCTGGGAGTCTGCGTACTGGATGTCCCATGACTACCTTTTGTCCTTTGGTTTCCTGTAAGGACTGGGTGAGCAGGATTGGAGTTGTGGGCACCCATGATGGTAGTCCAGAGTGGTGCTGAGATTCTGGGGATTGACAATGTTGCAGGGATCGGTGCTGTCACTCTGGAGACATCACTGAGTATCCGAAGATTGGAGGTGGGAGCCCAACCTTTCATGGTGCGGCTCTGGGAATCAGTGCTGCAGGCCTGGTGACTGCTGGTGCATTGGAGAGTAATGACTCAGGGATGGAGATTGCTGCATTAGTGAGGCCTTCCCCCTAGAAGAGTTCACTGAGGGCATGGGTGTCAGTTTCCAGTGCCAGGGGCCTCCCTTCTCTGGGCATTGGCGGCATAGGGATTGCTCAGGGGTCCTTTGTTGTCTGAAAAGCCTCAGGCATAATGGGCACTTACAGGTGTCAAGGGCCTTAGCCATTTTCCGGAGCCAGTGGTGGGTCCAGGATCCGCCTGAAGTCTGAACTGGTTCAGTCCCCTCAGAGCTTACAGGGACGAGTGGCCCGAATCCCATCTCACTTGTATTCCCGCACCCATCCTATTAGTGTTTGGCACCAGCGAGCACCCCCGCTTGGTGTGTGTGCCTTCATTTGTTTCTTTCTTGGTGCCAGAGATTTTGATAGGTGCCAGGAAGATGACAGTAACAGGGCAGTGCTCCGTGTTGAGGCCGATGACCTCAGCGCCAAGTCTGACTATGGTTCCAACATGGGTCTAAGACCCAACTCCATTAGAAGGGCTCTACGTCTAAAGACTCGATCCTTCTTAGTTCAGGATTGAAAACTCCTGCAGATCTTACACTTCCTCCCACACGTAATCTTCTCCTAAGCACTTTAGGCAGCTCTGGTGCAAGTTGCTCAGTGGCACAGGCTTCTTGCAGGAGGTGCAGGGTTTAAAACCTGGAGATCTGGGCATGTCCCGTCTCTGGGTTACTTACTATCAACTATTTCTAAAACCAATACTTAAAATCACTAACTCTAGAACTATCAAATGGAGACAGAAGGCGAAAAGGAAGGGAAGCCAATTAAACTCGATGGCTATGTCTACACTGGCAAGTTAGTTCGAATTAAGGAAGCTTAATTCGAACTAACTAAAGCCTTGGCTACATTAGGCTTTAATTAGTTCGAATTAAGGGCTTCCTTAATTCGAACTAATAAATTCGAATATACTCCTTGAACTAAGGGTTAATTCGAACTAGTTAGTTCAAATTAACCAATGTGGCCATGTTAGTTTGAACTAATTGCTTAGTTTGAACTAACCGGCCCATTGAACTCAATGTGATTCGCTAATTCGAACTAAGCAAGTGCCATGAACGGCACTTGCTTAGTTTGAACTAAATTTTGCTAGTTCGAATTAACTAATTCGAACTAACTTTAGTAAGTGTAGACATAGCCGATGTGCACGGGAAAAATAAAATGTGAACAAATATTTGAGCCAGTCTACTCAGAGAGAAATATGACTATATCCTTATGGGATTTTTTTACTTGCAAAATGAAGAACAAAAATACTGATTATCTAAACTGTAGATCCATATTAATGCCACCTGCCATTAATCCTCCTTTTTGTAGTAATACCACTGAGCAGTGCAATATTGTGAACAGCTGAATTCCATTTCCAAAGGCGGCAAAGTATAGAACAGCTCTGCTGGACAAAGAATTGGAGATAAGGATCAGCTCTGAGGTTTGGGACAGCTTGCATGATGTTGCTTTCAATGACACCATCTTCCTCAATTTTTTGTTTAGCTCCGTTTTTAAATAGACCTTGATCTATGTGACTCCATTTTGTACTCTCTCTCTGTTACTGATTGCTGTGTCCCCACAAAGAGCTGCTATGTAGCTGGAAATTGCACAGTGGCATATAATAACTTCAAAAATATTGCACTTATATAAATCTGTCCTGCACAAAATAAACCATAACTGAATTCCAGTTCTTCACAAGTGATGTGTCAGACCGCAGAACCAGATAAAGTGTCTGGGGCAAAGGAAGATAGTGTGGAATGAGTGTGAGTGCATGCATAGAAAACTGACAGCACCCAAAGCTGTTTTCTCCTGCTTTACAATCTCTTTACTTCTTCCTTCCTGGTTTTTGTTTATAATTTTAACCTTCTTCCCCCCTGGCCTGGGTTTTGCCGTTCTTTTTCCAATTCATCCTTTTGTTGGGAACATCTAACCATTCTGCCTCGCTAGGTGTTTATCTGCATTATCACAGCACCCCACCATTATGAATGGCATTACTATGAGGTATGGGAGTAGTCTTATTCGCATTTTAAGTAAGGGGGACTGAGGCATGGGGAGACTGCTTTCCCAGGGATATGCAGGAAGGCTGTGGGAAAGCCAGGAGCTAAACCCAGATCTGCTGAGTCCCAATGAACTGCCCTAATTAAAGGAAAGTCCTTCTCACTAGATTATCTTCTCTTTGCAAGTCTTTTTACAGTGATAAGTGTATTTGTGATACTACATAAAAGCAAAATCGACAACATGTAATGCCTGTGTGACCCTCTCATTCATTTGAGAGAAATGCTGTACAGACCTGAAGATATCCCCCTGCAAAAAAAAAAAAAAAAAAAAAAAAAGCTCAAAACAATTAACTAAACTAATCTAACAACTAAATAACTAAACCAACGAACAACAACCCTCTCATCCATCTGAGAGAGATGCAGCACAGGCCTGAAGAAAATGACCCTGCAAAGAAAAAGCTCAGAACACTGGCAATGATGTGCTGCCATTAGCTTAACAGTAAGCTTTCACAAAAAGCTCACTCTCAGCCTGTGCACCAGGGATACACATCCTCCCATGGAGGAACGGCAATGGAACACGGCCATTTGTTTTCCGATTTAAACACATGCTGTCTCAGGGCTTCACCCGCAGAAGCTGGCTACCTCACTTGGCAAACTAACTTATTAAGCTGCTGGAATTATTTACTCTTTATTCCTATAGTGAGTATATTAACAAAATAGCCCAGTGTTACTGTTTGTAGCTTGCATATCTCCTGTCAATTGGTGCCAAAATTTGTGGGCAGTGTAGACCAGACTGAAGTTGAATTCAGAGCACAGCTCTAGCTGAGTTTTCTCCCATTCCTGTTTTCCCCTTGGGGTGGGAGTGCAAGAAGACTGATATCTGGGCTCTGATGGTGCTTCTATTCCTGAATCTGAAGATCATCTGAACAGTTAAGCTCAAATTCATCTGATAAAAACTGTTCCCCATAACTAACTATCCCTCAGCTCTTATCCACTGTCCAACAAAAAAGCAAAACAAAACAGATCCTGAGACGGTATTCATGATTGGTTTGCCGCACTTTGTGAATCACACACACAAGTTGATGCTAAGAACAGAAAAAGGGCTGGGGCCCCCCCGGCGGCGGAGGCAAGGACAGCACCATTAACAAAACTGGTAGCTGAAGTATTAAAAACCTCAAAAGCTGTTGTTCATCCGCCACAGCCTCCACCTCATCATGATGAGGCTCAGCAGGGTAACAACTCAAGCAGGCAACAGCTGTATGCAGTGGGGCTGACTCTATTCAAACAGATCAATTTTTGTACTGTGGGATTTTTTTTGCAAGGACTAGTTCAGGGTCTTTTAAAGATTCCATTAAAAATCCTCGTGTCCATGGATAATGTCTAAACCCACATTACTCAACATATCAATCTTAAGGAGGACATTGGTATTTTCCTACTTTCCTGCAGTATTTTCCTACTTGAAAAAAATAATTTAGCTCTTTTTGACATGGAACTGACCCCAAACCTGTATGTTCATTACTCTCCCCCTCCCCCCACCCAATCTAAACTAAAATACACTCAATATTTCACTCCTTTATACTCAATATTTACATAACACCTTTTGCTGCAGGCTCTCCAATATTTCAGAAGTTTATTTATTCCACACAATCCTCTTGTATGGCAGATACCTTATCGAGGTTTTACCAAGAGGAAAACAAACTCGGTGATATGAAGTGACCTACCCAAGGCCATGAAGTACATCCATGGAAGAGTCGGGATCAGATTTATCTAAACCACTATTCCCTTGTCACTTTCAGCTACAAAATGCTGATCTGTACTATCCAGAAGAAAACTCTGTATCGATCTATAAATTGCTAACCTACCCACTAATTGAAGGCTGGAGACTAAACATGTCACTATCTTTAAGGAACGAATCAGAAGCCACATCAGGTCATATTTTACTCTCAACATACTGTCTGCACAAGACCCCGTACCATCCCCCACCACACCACAGACTGCATGTCTTTCCATCCTGCCAAAACTAATCAGAGATTCCATGGTCCAGAACAGACACTACATTCACCCTGAGTGTCCAGGACTGTATAACACAAATCTTCACAAGACCCTTTTAATTGATGCAGGGTGAAAAAGTGGGGTCAAGTTGTAGGAGCCTACAGAAAACTGCATTTATATGGGCAGGATTAGCAAGTGTACCAGGATTCTGGAGTAAGGGATGCTGAGTTAAAGTTAGATGATGAAATATTAACTGGTTAGTTGTTTGCTTGTTTGTTTGTTTGTTTTAAAACCTTCAAAATCCAATACTGGGAATTTGTTTTCCCAGCTGTTACCCAGCTTTAAATATATTTACTGCTATAGCTACAGTGCTGTCCTACATGAATCATCTACCTGAAAGGCTTGTTTGTAGAAATGTTTGTTTTCTACCTTGCTTCCTATAACGCACAATCTTGGAACACTGTGGTTAAGAATCAACACACAATCTCTTACACAATTCAGCTGACTAGCAGTTTTCCTTCCAAAGTGGATTTTTTCACCATAAAGGAAACCATCCTACTCAAGTGACTTCAAAGAGAGGTTCTCTGACACAGTCGATTCTGACAAATAAGAGGACAAACATTCCCATCACAACCACCAACATTATTATGGTTAGAAGTCAAAATACTTCTCTGATGTGCTAGAATGTTGGTGGTGACAGCCAGGGGGTTAGGCTTCATAAGATCTTTAACTTTCAAAATCTCAGTAATCATGTATTTCCAACTCCCTTTTTCTGCTCTGGCAGATTGACAACTGATTTGGATGCATTTCCAGTACATGTTATCCAGTTTATCATTTGCATTACTTTCCAAGGTTGCTGAATCTCTCTCTCCTAACTCTGTAACTTGTACAATTAACTTAAAATCTTGTCAGTGCCCTAAGGGTTTTTCCATCTAACAACTGTCAGTAGAATATAAAATTTGTTTTCCACAAACTCAGAATGAGCTCATTTTACTATGGAGAATACAGGCCTAACCGTTTTGGAGTAAATTCAGAGATTACAAATATGGATTCATTAAAAATTCCATCCAGCCTACATCCTGAAGCTGGTGTTTACATCACAGCTGGCCACCATATTTAGCATAACTATAATATTTAAGGATCTGTTTTGAAGCAGAAGTCAATGATCAACAATCTTCAAACGTCAACAGCCCTAATAAGGGCCCTATTTCCCACCATCCCAATATTTAAGCAGAAAAAAGTTACCAAATTTTGAGATGGAAATGGCAACTAATATCTGATTGTTTGCACACCATGCAGTAGCAATTAAGTATTACACAGATGGGATTTGTGGGTGTTTTCAATTTCTGAAGGCTCAGGTCACTTTTAGTATCAGGTGCCTAATACAGGTTAAGGAGCATAACTTTAGGGATCCAGGATTGAAAATTTTGGATAACACCCTTGGGTGAATCTCTTAAAAAAGGGAAAAGAAAATGTTATTTTATGAGGTTAAAGAGGGGAATGGTACTTTAGTGCATTCCTCTTTCTAGGATATTTAATGCGATTTCTCCACAGCAGGTGAAGTTTGTGGTATTTTACTTACTCTGGGAGGGATTGCTTGCAGAGCTGTAATATAGTTCTCTAGAGCAATGCGGCGGCGGTCATTCAGCATGGCTTCCACTCTGGCCATGTGAGTCTCCACGAGCTGCTGTCTCTCATTTGCTGCTTCTTGTTCCAGTGATTCCACTTTCTCCTGGAAATGCTGTAGATTTCATGTTTAAGAAACAATAGTAGAACAATAGATAAAGAGATTTGGAGACCAACGAGTAGGTACCTTTTGCACAGAACATTAAAATCCTTCTGTACAAATGATGGAAGTGACCTGCCTTTTATCATAGCCTAGTGCAGTAGTTCTCAACTAATATGTTGGCAGACATGACTGTGTCACCACACAGCAGTAAGTGTGTCATGGAGAGCCAGGGAGATGGCTGGATTTGACCAGGAGGGAGGGGGTAGTCTGTCCTGTAGAGTCGCAATATACTACCAAGTGTGTCACGACCCACAAAAGGTTGAGAACCACTGGCCTAGTGTGTTGACCTATAGAAATTCTGAGCTCCCATAGCCACTACTGGCTTGAAACGGGAGCTGTATGTGCTCACCATATCTGATCATGTGGCCATATTGACCATTAACTAGCAAATATTTTTGCTTATTTCAGTGTGACAGCAAATGAATCCTTCACGTGAGCCCTGGGACCAAGTTCATAGTGAAAAGATGCAGAGCAGGAAAGCATGTGCCTTTAGAAGGCACCTTGCCTTCTGAGATTCTCAGGCTCTTCTGAGTAGTAAAGTCACTCAATGAACATATATATGGGGAGGGGGGAGGGGAGGAGGAAATTCCATCCTCAAAAGAATGAGAAATCAGAATTTACTTAACATTGGTCAGAAAGCAAAAATGAGCACAAGCTGGAAAAAAGTCAGGAAAAGGCTGAAGGGACAAAAGACACAGAGCAAGACAGTGGGATTTAATAAGTAATATTCTGGATTTTTATTGGTCTTGTGATTCTACATTGAAACCATACTAGAAATATACAAATTAAAGTGACTCCAGTGGCCTCAAAGGAGTGTCTGGTTCTTTGGAGACTTGGGGTGGGTTTTTTGTGTGTTTTCTTTTCTTTTTGGATGTATGTGGAGTGGGAAAGCTCTTTGGAGATCTCTCTGCCCTGATAAAGTCCCTCCAAACATTTTTAATATTTCAGACATTCACTATGAAAGAAAATTAGATCATTTACAGTTTGGATGAAGGTTTAAGTGGGGTTGGTTCCTATTCCCATGTTTGCCTATTTCTGTTTGAAACCAAGACACTAATATAGTATAAAAAGTTTATACTATTACAATTCTGGTGTAACTAGTGACGACAGCTGGGATGGTCAAAGTGGCCTAAAGGAATGGGGTTCTCAACTCCTTCTGAAGATAAATTTTTAATCTCATTGAAAACTTTCCTCTACAGTGGTTACGCTGTAAATTAAGAGGCTCTCCTCTGCAATTCAACTGATCGGTTGCTAAGTATAAAATACCACACAGAAGAGACTGATACCTGGCAGCTAAAGGAGCAAAAGAAAGAGCAGAAAATAATAATTCCCCCCCACATAAATAGGCTTTAAAATTATACCGAAGCAAGCATGGTTCATATTTTATTTGCAACCCCAATTGTTATGCTTGTAACTGTGTTTTTCTTTACCTGGATAACAGCCTTCTTATCAGCCTTTGGCATACTCTTCGCTTGGCGTTCTGCCTCTTCCCATTCCCTCATGACCTATACAGCAACAAACAGGGAGCATAACTTGAGTGATCCTGTTTTTCTTTGATGTGCTGGGGTTCAGCAACAGTCAAATAATGTGGTTCAGATAATCAACTCTTTTGCCCCCTTTATAAAGAACAGTTGCAACATGTAACAAATAAAAGTCTTGTTAATTTAAAAGCAGGAAATGGGTTACCCTGTCTGAATATCATCCAAGCTCTCTCAACATAAGGTAGCTAGAAGTGAAACAATACTTTAACTGTTGATGTTTAACAGACCCTCCAGCGTCAATAGAGGAAGTAAAGTTACTAGATGTGCTAACATAACTGACCTTTGCATCTCAGGGAAAAATAAGAGGTTTAAATCTATTTTATGTCTTCAGTCAAAATGAACCAATTTCCATCAACTCTGAAAGGCATTCATTCACATCACAAACTTTTCTAGTTTTAGATAGAGTACATCAGCTGGCTTTTGAACAGAACAGGTCAAGCCTACGTGCAGTCTGCAAGTCTGTTCTGTATGCATGCTGAACACAAATAACAGAACTTACTTATGTCCCAAGTACAATATTGGCAGAACATAGAAAATGCAGACTTCGTGCCATTTAGAACAGAAATTCATTTAAATATTTTTCCAAAGGGGAGGAAAAATACGATTCACAGGAATTCATACTATTTAGAAAGAAAGGGAAAAGATTCATTGTATGTGCATTTCTAATACTTGTTTAGGTTGAACTCAAATTTTATTATAATGCATCTCTAGGATGTAGAGACATCATTAATTTGAAGAAAGCAATGCACACTATTTCTCCTGACGGTGACATGACGCCTTCCACATTAGGTTATTTTGTTTTATAAAGGGGTGTTTCTGGTCTTAACAATAACTGGCCAAAAAGCAGTGGAATGTATTTTAGTAGCCAGCGTGATGTTGCAAATCTTAAGGTAAACAAGTTTTGCACTACTTGCTTCTGGTCTTCAGAGGCATATTGTTTTTTAATTGATCAGGAGCAGTGCAGCTGGTATTTAGATAATTAGAGTCCTGCATGGATACAAATATGTGGATCCTCATCCAATCTGCATCTGCAAGAAATGGTCTCCACATTGATATCTGAAGGGAAATATAGAGGAAAGATGGACCTATCACGATACCCCTGTTCCTTCTCAATCATGAAAGTCCCAAGAAAAATTCCAAGGCAGAGGTGAATGAGGGCAGGTGATGGAGCACCCATAGGTACACGTATCTCAAATAATGGAAGTTACTGTTCATGGTAAGTAACCTCTCCCTTGACTAGTGTTCCTATAGGTGCTTCATGTCAGGAGACTCCCAAGTTGAACATGAAGAAGGGCGCCATGGAAGCAGATATAGTATGGACCATAGGAGAGTGTAATTGAAAGCCTCTTTGGTCCTGGAAGCAAGCACAAGAGCATAATGCCAGTGAAATGTGTAAGGCAAAGACCAGGAGGCTGATGTCTGACATGGATACATTTTTGAGAAGTGTTACAGAGGTAGACTATGCCCTGGTGGAATGAGAAGTAACTCTCAGAGCAGATGAATCCTTGAGGTTTCATAACATGATAGGACACAATTTATAATCCATTTAGATGATCTTTGTATGGACAGTGGATGTCCCTTCATTTGTTCTGCAAAGAGACAAAGAATTTAGGGGATGTCTGAAAGGGCCTAGTCCTGTCAAGCAAAAAGGCAGGTGTTCTTTTAATGTCCAATGTATGGAGGCTCACTTTTTCTCTTGAAGAGTGAGGTGTGATATAAAATACTAATAGTTGAATTTCTTCATTAATATGGACTACAGAATAGACCTCCCCATGAGTTCAAATGTGAATTCCCTTAGAGCACTGAAAACTAAGGTGATGTTCCACGGTGGAGTTGGTTCCTTTGATAGGAAGGAAGAGATTGAACGGGCCTTTGATAAATCCTGCACTGGTGCGGTGGGCAAAGACAGAGAACCTTTTATGGGAGGGTGAAATGTTGTGATGAAAGCTTGCACACCGATCTTTGAAGTAGCATCTGTGGTGGTACCAATGGAACTCCCACACACAACTTTTGAGGGTCCTTTCACCAGTTCCTAGAATGGAGGACCTTCTAGAATTGAGGACCTGCTTGGAGAGATTTTGTTTATTGGGGGTGTAAACAGTTCTCAGCTATTCTTGAGGTGAAACTAAAGTCTTGCTAAGTGAATCACAAACACAGAGGCTGCCACATTACACAAAAGTTGTTGGTATGCCTCTGAAAGGGTTTATGGACCCTCTTGGATTGAGAAAGATTATTGGACATTGTGTTGAATCTGTTCCTGGTTCAATATGCTCTGGCAGGAGTCCAGAGTGACTCTGATGAAATCTGTATGTTGTATGGGTATTAGGATAGGCTTTCCAAGTTGAAGAGGAGACTCGGAAAGTGAAACAGGCACAATAATTTGCTGGTTGCTGGTTGCACTTTGACAAGTGAGCAGCCTTCAGGAACCAATCACCCATGTAGGGGAAGGCAGTGATGTCCATCTAGTGACGACAGGCTGCTGTGGCTGAGAGAACTTCGGTAAAGACCTTTGGGTTGGGGAGAAGTTGAAGAGTAGGATGTAATACTAATAGTGATCCCTGCCTACCACAAAATGTAGGAATAGTTTATGTGAGGAATGAATGGTGACATGAAAATAAATATCCAGAAGGTTGTGAGAAACAATAACCTGGAGCCAAAGAAGGAAATACTGTTGCTAGAGTCACCATTCTGAACTTTTGTGAGTGAACAAAGATATTTAAATTCCTGATGTCCACAATTTGTCTACATCCCTTTCTTTTCTTCAGGATGAGGAAGTACCAAGGATAGAACCCTTTCCTGATGAAGTCTGGTAGGACAAGTTTGATTGCCTTCAGAGTGGGGAGGGATTGTACCTCCTGCTTTGACAGGTCTTTGTAAGAAAGGTCCCTAAAGTGGTACAGGGTGGTGGATGGTAAGGAGCTGACCTGGACAGAATAGGCATAGAGAAATCACCTCCAGGATTCATGTTTCTGAAGTGATGACAGCCCAGAAAGGTAGGAAATGGGAGAGAGAATCTCCATAAATAGCTGCACCATTGGATCAGGAGCAGGAGGTAGTCCATGACCAATGGATCAAAACAGGCATTCTGAAGATGTCACTGGCTGGAAGATTGTGGAGGAGAACCATCCTTAGGGAATCTGGGCTTCTTCCTGGGTAGTTCAGCCATTGTCATAGGCTGGTAGTGGACTGGGGAGACTGTTGAGCGATCTGTGACGTGCTGTATTTTCTTTTTGTCTCAAGTTTATAGATAACCAACTGTAAAAGCTTTATAACTGTAAGTACAAACTGTCAACACTGCATGTTAAAATATACAAAGTAAACAGGTTCAAAATGAACTCAGATTCTTACTTTGTGCCTACCTGTAAATTTAGATGATTATCAGTGGGAATGTTTTTCCATGGATTTGTATGCGTGGTGATATTTACTGTTAAAAATCTAATCCTTCCAAGCCTAACCATAATGATGGAACAAGGAGAAGTCTAGAGATCATCAGCACAGGATTGGTCTGTGGATTGAACATTGTGTTGCAACTAGAAATACAAGCATTAGTGCCCAGAGTGGTACAATACATTAAGCATAGGCATTTGTCTCTTTATTTCAGGGGTAGGCAACCCCTAGTGTGTGTGCCAACAGTGGTGCATGAGCCCATTCGGATGGCACATGGCACCCTCTGCGGGGCCACAGAAATTGCTGCTCCTGCCACCAAAAGACATTCTGGGCAGCTGCTCTGGAGGGTGGCTAGAGTGTAGGGATCCCTGCCATACCCATGCCCCAGGCATGCCACAGAAAGAAGCCTCCTGGAGTGGCTCCTCTCTGCGGTCTGCCATTGCCAAAAGGAGCCATTCCGGGCAGCTTCTTTCCAAAGCATCCCAGGGGATCCTTGTTTCCAGGCAGGCTGCCAAGTGGAGCCATGCCAGGCGGCTTCTTTCTGTGGCGTGCCTGGAGCATGGGTATGGCAGGGATTTTGGTGGCCTTAGAAACTGCCTGCATGGTGTGGGAAAGTTTTTGTTTAGAAGACTGAATTATCATGAATGCTGCAGATTATGAGAGAACATGGGGACTACAGCATTAATTCAAATCACCATGCCTTTCTAAAACACCATGTTGTGTATTAAGTCTTGAGCATCAGCTTAGATTAGCAACTCTATATGATCTTGTTTTTTTCTTTGTGGCTTTAAAGATCTTTCACCTCCCTTTAATACTGCCTTTCACTCTGAATTTGCAGTTAGAAGTTTTTGAAAAGAACGTTTCTTTGCCAAACAATCGATCTTTGTCCTCCAAACTAACCTTGAAGTTTAAAGTCAAAGGCATTTTGCTAATCCATATGATGAAAACAAGTACTGCAGGCAATGCGATAAAGACCTATTCGGCTATACCAGGTTACACAGCCAGTTATTTCCCTAAACCTTTCAGGGTACAAGAGATGAGATTTACAAAGTGACAGCTCACACAGCTGGGCTTGAGGAGATGAAAATTATGGAACCAGGGTTCAACTGTGGAGCAGTGAAAACGAATGGATCGTGAAAAAGTAGAATAGCATGATTATCTTTAGAAATAACGCTCAGTGTAGTATTTGCATAAAAAGTAGAAGGGCTGGATTTTTGCAGTTAGTAAAATCTGACTGCCCAAAGTCTGTATTTAGACTAGCTGGTCAGAAAAACTCATCTGTTTTTGTCAGCAGCCATTCATATGCATCAACTCTACAACCCAAAGAAAACTTCTCTTTTTTTAAGGTCACAGGTTTAGAGAAATTATGAGAACTCAACAAAAAACTTAGCATCTGTGGGAGAACAAACAACCGCAATAAGAAAAATCATCTGAAGACATAACATTTGTAGAAAATGATTGCCACAGGATCATAAAGTTGTCTCATATGTGCTTATAAAGATACTCTTCTTCATTGACAGAACAAAGCTATCGAGGCCATACAGATTTATGGCACTTCAAAGACTTGGCTTTTTATGTCAGGAAAATAACAACTTCTAGGTTGAGATATAAGATGCAAGCTATTTCAAAGTCAAACAGTTCAGGATACACTGTATGCTCTACTTTTGGGGGGAGGGGGAGGATAAGAGGGGAAAAGAGAAGAGGGAGTAACAAGAAATGCTATTTATTATTAAAACTAATGCTAATCACCCAAATTACAGAATATTTCAAGCAGCAGAATTTATTCTGACTATATATACACTATTGTATGGTAGGCTTACCTATACAGAGGGTATATGCTAGGCATATCAAGTTAATTTGTATAAAATCAATCATGCTACTACAGGTACCTATTTCAGGAAAAAGTTTTATATAGAATACCAAAATCATGACTCCAAGGTGCATCTGTTGAGGGCTCTCTTCCTAGACCAGTGGTTCTCAACCACCGTGTCACGACACATTACTGTGTCACCACACCGTGGAAAGTGTATCACATAGAGCCAGGGAGATGGCTGGATTTGGCCTGGAGGGGATGGGTTGGTGTGTCCTGTAGACTCCCGATATGCCACCAAGTATGTTGTGACCTGCAAAAGGTTGAGAACCACTGACCTAGACCATAAGGTTTTGGCTTTCCCTGGTAGTACTGGACTAATCTCAACAAGCCCCAAAAACCGTGGCTCTGAAACTAAGAAGGTAATGCTACTATTGGAAGTGCTTTACTCAGCCTTGGAGAGGAAAATTACCCCCCCGTCCCCCATGAAGCAGGATCACATGGACTTAAGGTGAGAGAAAGCTGTGGGTCCTATGGGTTATGGTAGGGGGAAAAAGCCACAGATTCCACTGTGCATGTGTGTTTGTGGATCCAATGTTTGTTTAAATTACACTATTATTATATAAATAACTTAAAACCCTAAGAAAGCACTAATATTAAATTGAAGATGGTATAGCATTTGTGGTGCCTTCCCAGAAATCTGATTTACATGGTAAAAGTAGTATAGTTGGAGATAAAAAGTTATTTTTAAGCTCTTCCTAATCCCAACATAAAACTTGATTCCTAAAATGCTGCAGAACTTTAAGAAAAAATTGTAAAGCCTCAACATGCTTGGGGGAGAAAACCAAACATACCGGTCCAACACAGCCAAAGAGGGAAACTATTTGAGTCACAGCAAAATTTGAAGATGTTCACATGGCCAGAAAAGAATTTATTTTTGAGAGTTTCACAGAAAGCAAGGAAAACCACTGATAAAATTTTCTGTGAGAATATACTGATCTATTATCAGTCCCATTTTAAGTAAATGTGTAACAGTGAAGACCTCCAAATCAATCCAAGACTGTCACTATCACTCTGATAAGTTCCAAAGGGGTATCAGTTGAGATAAAGATTCAAGACTCTTCATTACCTGGAGATGGGATGAGGGAGGTCAAACTGTTTTGTTTTTTTATCCTGTTAGTTTTTTAATATTGCAAATGTTAGCCCTTCCATTCTCACTCTTTGTGAGGAAAAAGAAAAATCAGATGATGAGAAGAGTGTACAAAACAATGGGTTATTTGAAGCATAGTGAAAACTAATTTTTAATATCTCAATCTCCTTTTAAATAGTTTACCAGATGTATGGACATTTTACTTCAGTTATACGGTTGGTAAAAAAATACTTGCTAACGTGTATTTTAAGAGAATTTTATATTTTAAAGTTTTCTGGAGCTAGAATTTCTCTTCTTTTCCAGTTAACCCATGTAATTCCAAGTACTATCTTTTTTTTTTTTTTAAATTACAAGGTCTCCTTAATGCTTTCTCCATAATGATTACATATTTGATCAATCCTATACTTTCTGTTTTGTAGAAGATATAAACACAGCTTATGCAAACCTCAGGCTTAAAGGTTAAGTCAAACACAACTAAAATTAAAACTCATACCAAGTCTTTGGGATCGCCTTGAAAGTGTGAGATAAAATTATAAGGAATAGTTAAAGAAAATCTTAACTCCTCATACATTGCCTTATATTTGCAAAGTAGCTCTCCTAAGCTATACAGTAATGTAAAGATACTGCTTTCACCTGATCACTTAATGAAAGCTATTATTAAAGGATTCTCTGTGTGATAGACTACGCTAGGATGTATTATGAAAGGGTATATTCTATTACCGCAGCTTCAACAAGAGCTTGTTACTAATGGCACCACCCATGGTCTCTCCCATGCCTGTCAAATACAGAGATGGACGACAGCTTTCAGTTATGAATTAATATAACAATGGACAAAACTGCAAGGCAGTAGGTGGACTAGTGTGGAAGCAGGAGGCGTATCTCACATTGATCACTTTCAAAATCTGTCTGAGATCATTAGTTTTGAGTAAATGGGACAGCTGATCTGCAAAGCGGTGTTGGCTGGAAACATTCAGCACAAGATTCAGGAAAGCAGGTTGCTCAAGGCCCTCAATCAAGATGGCAGAACTGTTGGTTTAAGAAACACCTGTTATGGGTAGTGCTATCTGTGATATGAAACCTACTAAACTGCCTCTCTGTTGAAGGAAGGTAAATTCCCAGAGATCCTAAGGCAGCTCAAGTCCTTCAGAATATGGAGGGAGAAGTCCGTATCAGAGCTGAAGAAGGCCAGAAGAATGGAGCCAGGATACGCTGCATAACCATGGCCCTGGCTAGGAATCCACAAGGTGTGTCTGCGACATCTAGGAAAGCTTGAAGGAAGGCTCTGACTATCAACTTGACCAGACAAAATTAGGGCCCGAAATTGCTCCCTCTTGTTCTCTGGCAAACGTTAAATAAAACAACTGATCCTGGAATACATATTAAAATCATATTTCACCAACAGAGTTCAGCAGGCTATTACACAAAATTGGAAAGCTGCCAAGGAATAGCTTTTCCTTTGTCTAGAGACATAAGTACTGCTCTGAGCAGACAGAAGCCTGTGAACGCTGATTTGCATTCTCCAGTCGAGAGGTCAGAGGCACGTGTGCTATGAGTGAGCACGCATAGAGACATATACTCAAAGAAAAAGTTCCAAAGGAGCAGTCGTGTGAGTCTAGTTCAGCAAAACAAACAAGGAGTCCTATTTAAATAATACATCTGTTTCTAAAAGTATCACAGGATTCCTTGTTTGTTTTGTTTCAAAGAAAAAGGGAACAATTGGTCTCTTTACTCCACTGCCGATTGAAAGAAGAGCAGGTAAAAGCCACATAAGTGTCCCCAAAATACAGGAAGTCAAGGAATTAATAAATCCTGTGACTCACCTAAGACGACACCAGGCCTTAATTATAAACAAATAATCTGACTTACCTGAGACATTCTTTCACGGTGCTTGGCTTCAAGTCTCTCTTTGGCTTTCTGGAAGTGGGCATGTTCATTCTCATCACCAGGGGTCTCCAAGTATTTATCAACAGCATCAGGAGTGCTGGCAGCTGTGGTGGGGACTAGCGTAGAAGTTTTATAGGAGAAAGGGGGAAAAAAAAATATTTCCATTTTGTTATAAAGTTCGTTTGATCACAGGAATGAACATCATTCTATTTCCACTAGAGTGAAGCCATTCAAGTAAATTCCATCAGAAGACTAGCTTTATAAAAAATCTTTATCAAATACATAGAAAGAAATTGGGGCATAGAAGAAAGATTTCATCCTTTTTTATAACTTAGGAAAGACTCTTTCACGCAGTATCATGTTACTTAAAAAATTATGAGCTACTGGTAAAAGAAACATGCAAAGAACAAACACACTTGGTACTACCTGAGGTACATAAACTGACAGCAGACATGTTTTTCAGATCAACATGCTTTATTTAGTGCTAAAGATCAAAAACAAACACACACAACAACACAAACACACTTTAAAGCATCTACAAAGACCATATAAACCACAACCATACTGTAGTCCAATGAAATTCTGTTCAAACTCCCTGTCAATGTCATTTTGTCCTCATAAAGATGTGCGTTGCTCCTAATAACTGAGATCAAAACCCCCTATATGCTATAAAGCTGATCAGTGTAGGGTTAACAAGAACATGACAAATAATCGACCAAGACGTATTTCACTGGGAGGCAGGGAGAAGAATTGGATTTCAGGTTATTTAAAATGATGGACAACAACTCTTCAGAGATTCAGTAGCAACCACCAAATGTTATGTAATAAGGGAGAATTTTTTGTATTAGAGATTTAGCAAACATCATGGGCACCACAAATCATCTCCTACTCTGCAATTTTGAGGGTTAGTCCATAATTTTTATTGCACTTTACCATATTTTGAAAATTTTAAGATTTCATGTAAACAGAAAACACCTACTGCAAAGGTGCAGCCGCAACAATAATGGAAACAAATGCAACTCCCCAGGCAAATAACACCAGCTGCAAAAAAAGTGGAACCCTTCTCTAGTACATTTATATGTAGCTTCAAAGCCTGATTGAGCCTAATATTTATATTACTAAGTACAAATGATTTCTTTTTAATATTTTTATTTTAAACTTTCCTGTTCCTTGCCTGAAACCCCAATGTAAATGGAATGTTAAATTATACAAGTAGAATGCCAAAGAGTGAGGAAATGCAAAAACTGTAGTATTTTCTAGTCATGGAGTATGATGTAATGTAAATCTAGCCCTATAATTCAGTCACCTACACATATTCACCTACATAGATAGTAGCTCACAAATTTATTAATCATAATATTTTGCACACATGTAGCATTTTATAAACAATAGTTCTTACAACAATCCTATGATGGAAATAAGGTGTTATCCCCATTTTACAGATAGGGAAATAGACAAAGGTTCACTTACTTGACTAATATCACATAATCAGACAGTTTCAGAGTCAAGCTTAGAACAGACGAGTTCCTGGCTCCTGCTTCTTTGCCATGCTCACCTAACCAATCTGCCTCAAATTGTCATGCTGCTAGGCATAACATTAAACCCATGAACATACACTTACATTTTTTGTGCTGAATGTCCATGCTGTTTTTATTTTAAAACCTTTTATATAATGGCTAAAATTTACAAGGTGCTTTACAAATGCAAAATGAGGCGAGTAACTGGTTTTACATCTAAAAGATTCTTGCTACGGTACAATGTTCTCTTTAGAAAACTTGTGTATTTTGCAAAACATTTTAAAAGATCCAGTTTTCTACCCTTGTGCATAATGTTTGTCACATGCTGAATTTAATTGATTTTTCTCCATGTATTTCTCTTTGCTGAAGCTACAGTTAACAAAACTTATTCAAAAGGAAAAAAAGTAAAATTAAAATGTGTCTTGAAAACTTTTAAATAAAAAAGTGATTGATATAATTGTGTAATAAATAAATTGTGCAAGTTCAACCTTCAGTTTATTGCACAGAAGAAAGTTAATGGGCTTTTGGAATAATAGAGGATCAATCAAGCCATGTATACATTTAGAGACAGATTTTCAAAGGGTCTTCTCCCATGCAGGTATCTAAATAACGGGCAGATTATCAGAAGTGTTCAACACTAGGTTTCTAGTGGAATACGTAGGGTCAGATTTTTGTAAAGAGCTCAGGATATTGAGTGCTGGGCTCTTGAAAATCTGGCCCCAATTTGTGTGCTGAGCACTTTAAAAAAAAAAAAAAAAATCTGGCCACTAGTTGCATGCCATAACAAAATTCATATTGTGATTCTTCACTGATGCTACTCTACCCAAGGTGGTAACTGTGGAAGTTATTGCTAAGATACAGATCAGATTTTTTACCACCATATCACTTACCCCTGCTCAGAGCAGGTACCACCGGCTGAAAATAACGATTATGAAGTTTGCTAGGAGAGGCATAGCCAACTTAGTTGCATCTAACAAAATGTAGATCACACCTAGAAGATGGGGGGAAACTGTATTCTGAAACAGAAACACTAAAAAAGACTTTGGTGTTGTCAGGATACACAACTGAACAACAGCTCCCACTGAGATGCTGTAGCTAAGAGGGATAAAGCAGTTTGTATCCAGTTCTGGAGTCCAAAGAGCACTGAAAAGTAAACAAGGGTTCAGAAAAGAGCCACAGAAATGATCTGAGGTCGACAAACATTTTATAGCAAGGGACTTAAGAAGCTCAGTCTATTTAGTTTATCCAAGAAAAGGTTAAACTGTAAGTTGATCAAAAGAACCTATAGAGGGAAGAGATTTCTGAGAGTAACTTGTTCTTTAATTTAGCAAAAAGGGTGGGGAGTGGGGGAAGGCACAATTTGGTCTAATGCCTGGAAAGCCCAAGCTAGATAAATTCAGACTAGAAATGCTGGGGACATTTTTGTGAAGGCAATTATCCTTTGGAAGGGGGGGGGGAGACGGGGGACGGGACACTGAACCAAAAAAACCCTCAGCTTTCCCCTGGACATGGTAGAGTCTCCATTTCTTGATTCATGTCTTTCTAAAACGTAAGCAATAGCTCAGCTACAAAGGAAGGGTGAGGTTCAACGGCCTGTTTTATGTTGGAATCCTTAAAATCTATTAATCTAATCCACTGTTGCTAACAGGACCGGTGGGACTCCAGAAGTGCAGAGCATCCAACACCAACTGCCTTACTTTTGTCACACACAACACACCACATACACAGGGCTTAAGCATCCCTGCAAGCACCGAATCACCAGGAACAGTGCAGTAATCTCAGAGTACTCCCTTAAACAGGTCTATGATGTCTGTATTCTAAGTCTATTTACATCTGTTCTCATTTTTGGTTTATTCCACTGCTTGTTCTGAATGGTTTTGTCCTGCATGAGAATCTGTATGTGTATTTGAAGGGGCAAGTCCTATGCCCTGTTATGCATCCACACTTACAACCAGTGCTTTTTTGTGATGGTATGCAGGCATACGGTGTACCAGCACCTCTTTTCCCAGCACAGCTGGGGGGTGGGGTCAGCAGGGAAAAGGAGCGCACCGGTGGAAGAAGAAGGGTGGTACAGGAAGAAGAGGGGTGAGAGCTTTCTATTTAAAACTTACTATTTTTCAAACTTACTATTGAGACATGAGTACTGGCACTCTTATTGTTTGTTTGTTAAACACAAAAAAGCGCTGCTTACAACCGTAACGAAAGAGTTAGCAGCAACCACATGTGGCGGGTACATATATTACCGTATATACTCGAGTATAAGCCGACCTTTTCAGCACCCAAAATGTGCTGAAAAAGTCGCCCTCGGCTTATACTCGAGTCAGGTGCATGTTGGGGGGGGTCGCATGCTAGTCTGGCTGACAGCAGGAGCAGCTGGGGGATCGGGGGGTGGCAGAAGCTCCGGCGGAGCTTCTGCCGCCACCCGACCCCCTGGACTGAGTTGGGGGCCGGCTCCGCTTCGAGCCGGCCCCCCAGCTCAGTTCCCGCGCTCCGGTTGTCAGCAGGAACGGGGGCGCTTAAGCGCCGCCGCTCCTGCAGACAGCAGGAGCAGCTGGGGGATCGGGGGGCGGCAGAAGCTCCGGCGGAGCTTCCGCCGCCACCCAAACCCCTGGACTGAGCTGGGGGGCCGGGGCTCTGCTTCGAGCCTCCTCTCCACTGTTTTTCTTTGAAATAAATATTCAAAAACCTTTAACCCACTGATGCCTTAATTTAATTAATGTAATTTTATTGGTATTTACGGTATCTTGATTATTGAAACTTACCAGTAGCTGCTGCATTTCCCACCCTAGGCTTATACTCGAGTCAATAAGTTTTTCCAGTTTTGGTAGGTAAAATTAGGTCCCTCGGCTTATATTCGGATCGGCTTATGCTCGAGTATATACGGGTAAGTCAAGCACTGCTAGCTTTGAATCCCTTTGCCTGAGGAGCCCAATTTTATCTTTTTTGTCAATTGTCTTAAATTTTTATGCTTTAATTCTGATCCCTCCTGTTTTATATCTAGATGAATAACTGTTTCCCCCTCTCTTTTGAGTTCTTTCTCTCCCAGAGACACAGAAGCAGAAGTGATTTCGTCTAGTGACTGGAGGGAGGCCACCTATCCAGGTGCTTCCATATGGAACCCCTGCCATGCATCCAGGGACAGCAGAGAAATGAGAACAACTGGATCCTGTATACAGCCATTAGACCAGTGACCCATCCAATACTCTGAGATGTTAAAGGCATCACTGAAGAGTGTGCAGGAGCATTGGTCGAGTCAAATAAGAATATCAAATGGATGATAAAGTTGGCACGTCAGTGCTTGCTCTCAACACCAATCCCGCACCGGTCCAAATTGAATCCCAATGGTGGCATGAACGGTGGAAGAAAGTATGCATGGAACTGAAACTGATTAAAGGAAAAGTTTAGTGTGTATATTAGAATAGAATATTAACAACAGTGAGGTTCATTAGAAGGTAGAATAGTCTCCAAGTTGAAAGGGAAAAGTCCTCCTGCTTCTATCATTTAAAACTAGCACTTAGTTACCTGTAGGGAACAATCCTGTACTGTCAGGGGATGAATAAAATGACTAGGCAGATCTTTTCCATTTCTTATCATTATGATTAGGTAGTGTTTTATAATTAATTTATTGGTGTTCAGAAGCTAATTCACATTAGCTTGCTTTTAAAAATGATCTTAAATGTTAAAATAACAATTTTAAAACAAAAGGCAGAACATCAGTCAATCTGGCGTTAAGAGACTAGTAAAAACCTTTAAAAACACAGGTCTGCTTAAAAATCAAGGTCACCATGCAATTTATTTATGTCATGTAGTCACAAAATCCCAAAACAATTATACGAGAGTTCTCCACTTTCATGTCTCAAAGAATATTAAAACCCACTGTGCTGGACTAATAGCAGTTTAAAGATTTCTCACTTAAAACAATCACCAAAAAAAGAAGATGAAGGAGAAAATTACAACAGTACTGGCCTACTCTTACATAAGCAGACGTATTTCTTCTGTCTCTTAATCGCTCTCTTGCATGCAAATTTAATTTTCAATGGGGACATTAAATGATATAGGTGCATCACAGACGATTCCTTTTTCAGTTCCAACAGCAAAATGCTTTTGGATAGATATCAACAGCATGTAAGAATATCTTAAGGATTTGGGGTTTTTTTGCAATCTGCAATCTGTTCTCATTTTATGAAGATCCTAGTAATTAAAAGGAAGCTTCAATTTTCTAGACTTCGTGTTCCATCAGTTAAATTAGGTGTACTGAGTACACAATAACTATGTGAAATCTAAAAGAAAAAAACATGTGCAAACTTGCTAATGGAAAGGAGAGAAAAGGGCCTTTTCCCTATCCATAAGGGTCTTTTCTTCATAAATAATGCCTACAGCATTCTTCATAGATTTCTAGACAGGTGGGTTAGTGGATATAAGCATCAGATTTAATAATAAAACAAAATTTAAAAGAGCCCTCTAAGCTTTCTGGAAATAGGTTCAAATCTCAACAGTACCAACTATGCCCCTTGCCTTTTGCATGTTACGGATCTTTCTAATAAAACTATAAAAGATGTGGTCCTAACCACTCCCCCCACATTTTTATAAAGTAAAAGTGTCCTTGGGGTCAAATTTCCCATCTCCCAAAAGTGTTGCAGTAAGTACTGATAAAAACAAACTTATGTACAAGTGCCAAACACTCCATTACAGAAGTACTTATGGAAAAAAACAGCCATTAGCTTTCCATAAGTGTTGTTCTTTGAGATGTGTTGCTTATGCCCATTACAAGTAGATGTGTGCCCACTGTGTACACAATCACTAAGGGTTTTCCCCAGTGTATCTGTAGGATTGGCTCTGGAGCCCCATGGAGTGGGGCCTTCATGTATATAGGGCCCTGCCTCCTCAGTTCCTTCTTGTTGACAGACTCTGATGGAGTGGTAGGCAGGTGGGTCTTCGAATGGACATGAGCAACACATCTTGAAAAACAACTGGCCCTTAGGAAGTTTAGACTTGAAGTTAGGTTTCTAACCATCAGGGGAGTGAAATTCTGGAATAGCCTTCCAAGGGAAGCAGGAGGAAGGGGAACCTACCTGGCTTCAAAACTGAGCTTGATAAATTTATGGAAGGGAAGTATGGGTTGGACGAGTGGACTGTAAGGTGGATAGAAAATTGGCTAGATCAATGGGATCAGCGGGTAGGAATCGATGGCTCAATGTCTAGATGGCAACTGGTAATGAGTGGAGTGCCCCAGGGGTCGGTCCTGGGGCTGGTTCTGTTCAACATCTTCATTAATGATCTTGATGATGGCATAGACTGTGTGCTTAGTAAGTTCGCGGATGACACTAAGCTGGGGGGAATAGTAGATACTCTGGAGAGCAGGGACAGGATTCAGGGAGACTTGGACAAATTGGAACACTGGGCCGAAAGAAACCTCATGAGGTTCAACAAAGACAAGTGCAAAGTCCTATACTTAGGACGGAAAAATCCCATGCACTGCTACAGGCTGGGGACTGATCGGCTAAGTAGCAGCGCTGTAGAAAAGGACCTGGGGGTTATGGTGGACGGGAAGATGAATATGAGCCAACAGTGTGCCCTTGTTGCCAAAACGGCCAATGGCATATTAGGCTGCATCAGTAGGAGTATTGCCAGAAGATTTAGGGATGTGATAATTCCCCTCTATTCGACATTGGTCAGGCCGCATCTGGAATAGTGTGTCCAGTTTTGGGCTCCCCACTACAGAAAGGATGTGAACAAATTAGAAAGAGTCCAGCAGAGGGCAACAAAAATGATTAGAGGGCTGGGGCACATGACTTATGAGGAGAGACTGAAGGAACTAGGCTTATTTAGTCTACAGAAGAGAAGACTGAGGGGAGATTTGATAGCAACCTTCAACTACTTGAAGGGGTGCTACAAAGAGGAGGGAGCTGGGCTGTTCTCGAGGGTAACAGAGGACAGAACAAGGAGCAATAGTTTCAAATTACAGTTGGGGAAGTCGAGGTTGGATATTAAGAAAAAATTTCTCACTAGGAGGGGGGTGAAGCATTGGAATGGGTTACCTAGGGAGGTGGTAGAATCTCCATCTTTGGAGATTTTTAAGGCCCGGTTAGACAAAACCCTGGCTGGGGTGATTTAGTGGGAGTGGTCCTGCTTTTAGCAGGGGGTTGGACTAGATGACCTCGTGAGGTCCCTTCCAACTGTATTGTTCTATGATTCTATGATGGAACAGCCTCATTTGGCAACTGACTGATCTTTGACTACTAATGGAAAAAATATGCCAATGGTAAGTGACAGGACATTTGATTAGTTGAGCGTTGAGTTATTACAGAGAATTTTTTCTTTGGTGTCCAACGGGTGAGTCTTGCCCACATGCTCAGGATTTAACTGACCACCATATCTGGGATCAGGAAGGAATATTCCCGAAGGGGAGATTGGGAATGGCTCTGGGAATTTTTCACTTTCCTCTTTAACATGGGGCATTGATCACTTGCAGGTGGATTCTCTATACCTTGAAGTCTTTAAACCATAATTTGAGGACTTTAATAACTCAGTCATAGATTTGAGGTTTATTACAAGAGTGCGTGGATGAGGTTTTGTGGCCTGCATTGTGCAGATGGTCAGACTAGATCATATTGGTCCCTTCTGGTTTTAGAGATTATAAGTCTTGTCATAACCTTGTGCATGTTCAATTATTTGTATTGTTGCTGTTTTGAACCTTAAAACTTCTGAAGTAAAAAAAAACTTCATCCACTTCCAAGTGAAGGACCATATTCTATGGTCTTTCCATACATGTAGCAAGGACAGGCCATGAGAACAACTTAACATTACCACCATTTTAGGTGGGTTGTAACAAACACACTGATAATGTAGTCTCATAATTAAACAGCCACCAAACGTAAAACACATACAAATAAATTTATAGCTAAGATTCATCAGAGCACAAAACTTAAATAATTGCAGCAGAGAGATTCACAAAAATGTTATTCCTGTCAGTGTGCCTGCATTTCATTTTGGTAACTTGGGCATCAACACGTGTCCTGTCTGTTTCCTGGGCCAGAGAAGCAGGCCGCCCACATAGGAGAGGAAACTGCCTCAGAAGGCTTTACTTCAGAGGTGTCAAATTCATTTGCTATGGCGGGCCAGATTCAACTTAAATGTACTTCAAGTGGGCTGTGCATAGCATAAATCAAAATACTATGGCACTCTAGCGGCATTGTAGAGTGCTGTGTATATGAAATTGTGCGCGCTCTTTCTCTCTCTGCTAGAGAGACAGCATGGTCTCATGGAGCACAATCTCACATACCCAGTGCACTGTGATGTTGCGAGATCTGACACTCTTATGGAATCGTAGATCGTTCGGTATGTGAGACCATACACTCACTCAACTCTCTCTCAAGGAGAGAGTGTGGTCCTGCCGAGCGCAGTCATGGGCTGGATGGAAGGGGTTCAGCCCCCATTTTTGATACCCCTCTTTTACTTAAACTAACCCCCACCTCCTTTTTTACAGCCAGTTTGGGAGGCAGGCAGAGCTATTTCTCCCCTCTGTTATGAATAGACAGAGTACCTCGACAATAAAATCACCCGTGGCAGATTTTACCACAGGACTGGTTTAATATATATTTGTAATAAATTCACTTGCATGTTTTTATTCATTCAAATTGAAGACTTCATGTTCACAAGTTTGAATGTCAAGCTTGGATTCACAACTAACAAATATTAGGTTTGGGGGATTTAAAATTTTAGTGCTAGGCTACTAATCTATAGCTTCAAATTACACCCTCAGGAATGCAATGGTGAATTAAGGCTGCGGCTAGCTTACTGTGATGAATCTTTCCCAGCACACACTGTACTGTCAGAAAGGTATCTCTTGAACGGAGCAACTCGCAAGCTTCAGTGCTTTCATATAGACAGTCCTGCCAATTACCCTATAAAACTCAAGAACAGTGAAAGGACAATGCCATCCAGGGAAGATGAATGTGTTCTTGCTCATTTGCTTGCTTTCTGCCCTCAAGCCTGCGACCTAATCGCTATCTGTCTGTGAAGATTTTCAGATAAAATGAACACTCATCTAATAAATAAGATGGAAGGAGCCATTTAGTTCTTTAACTAAAAATTACATTCATTTTGCCCATTGCATTTACACAAATGCAGCATAGTAGATTTGAAAAGGAAATACTTTGCTTTAGATTGTACCCTCTAAAGGCCTAAAGTGTACCACTATCTTCCTGATCTGACAAAATCTGACTGCTCCTCATGCTAAGACTGAGATGTACAATGGTCACCATGGAAGTCTCAGCGTTTGCCAAAAGATGTCAGTCTTATTTTTAACTCTAACTAGAGGGGAAAAGTATGGAAACTCATTTCACTTTGTAGCAACTGCTAGCAAACAGTAATTTAAACAAAACAAAACAAAGACTAACGAAGGCAGGGTTCAAAATACTTTGTGAATGACCATACGACACAAACCTACTACACTTTGCCCTTAGCCATTTTCTATTTGATTTTCACTTCGCTGCATATAAAATATGTAGAAGAAACTGATTAATGAACTTCTCTTGGCAAATGCATCATCCGGTACCATGATGATGGGCATAATACCAGATTTAGACAAAGAAGGTGATCCATTTTCCTTAACTTCAGTGCCGCTATGGACAATCAACATTCCTGGATTATCCCTATCCCTGTGCAGGTGATCCAGGTTCATTCTGATCATGGTTCCTTTCTCCTATCCAACAAACTAACTTTTTATCTGAGCACAGATGTTTTTCTTCCTCTATGGAGTCCCACAAAACTCAGTTTCTTAGCTTTTCCTCCCTTGAACAATTTCTATCTTGGTCATCTTATCTTCTGTCTTAACTGCCGTTTAAACTCATGATATTTAACCGCACATGTTGCTGACAATTACTTTTCCCCCATCCACTCTCTGTGGCTATGTCTACACTTGTTAATTAGTTAAGTCGACTTAGTGTGTCTACACTTAAAAATAAAGTCGATTTAAAGGGGAACTTAAAAAGTCAACCTAGAGCGTCCACACTGGATGCCTAGGTCTACTTCTAGGGGCATAGAGGGACCTAGGGGAGGTCCGCAGGGGCAGGGGGGGCACTCCTTGTCCAATGCTAGGGGGCTCAGCCTTTGCCCCATTGTACCTAGGTACAATGGGGCAAAGGGGGACAGGGACCCTGGCAGGGCATAGGGGCAGGGTGGGCATGCCAGGCTCCCCGTGACCCCCCCCCCCGGTAGGGAGGGCATTGGTGTAGCCCTGGGGTAGCCCTAAGTCGACTTAGGACTACCCCATGTCTACACTGGCTTAAGTCGACTCTAGGGAGTCGACTTAAGCCTTAGGTCTAATTGAAAGGTATTGTTATAAAGTCGACTTAATTTTAATTAAGTCGACTTTATTTTTCTTAAGTTGATTTAAGCAAGCTGCTTAAGTCGACTTAAGGAAACTGTAGTGTAGACGCAGGGTACATTAAGTCGACTTAAGCAAGCTTAAGTCGACTTAATTTACCAGTGTAGACGCAGCCTGTGTTTGTGATGACCAAATAAAACCATGGTTCCAGCTCTTTTAGCTGAAGCTCAATATTTCAAAGGCAGAAATATTTTTTTAGGGCAAAAGGGTGGATTCTCAACAATTTCATCTACTGTGTCTCACTTGTGGACTTAAGAATTACCATATGTATCTATCATACATAATCTAGCTATTATCCCTCATTCTGTGCCCATTGCTAACATAACACTGCCTGTGTTTGCTACTGCATCAACTCTACTTTGGCTAAAATTTTCATTCAGACTTTCACCTTTTCTGCTATAAATCAATTCTCCATGGGTTTCCCAAGTGTCAACTTTCTCTGCTTCCAAAATGGAACATACAACCATATCACTTATCCTTAGAGGAATCCATTAATGTCTTAGTCAGTTCAAAAATTGTATTTGAATTTATTAAATTATTTTTGAAGAGTACTCTGTGAACTTGTTCCATCTTTCTTTCTTACTACCCCAATGTTTTAAAAAACATCTCAAAATCTCCTTTTCTTGCTTGCTTACACATACAATTCCCTTACCTCACAGTCATTCAGACACACGCTCAGCTTTGTATTATTTAAAGATTTTCTGGATTCCATTCATAAGATGTACAAAATGAAGTCATGGTGGTTTCCTGCTAGTCTGGCTTCACTGCTCTATTCTTGTGACCAGGCGAGGTATTGAAATATGCTATCATTCTTGTAGGAGGCTATAACTTCCATGAATAAAGGGGAAAAAAGGTCCATAAATTATGTAACATACAAGGGGGGTGATTTTTGTTTCAGTGTTACCAAGTGTAACAAAGGATGGGTGGTCACTGAAAATTACCAGGAACTATGTTACATAATTTATGGACAACCCCCACGGCAGAGGAAAAAGGACAGTACAAGAGTCTCACAAGTCAAAAAACATGTCCAGATTAAATTTAATCTTTGATTTATCAAGTTTACTATTCCCCAATGGGAAACAAGAATGTTCCACAAACTGAAGACTCAAGAGCAAGAATTCCTTCTTCATGAAAGTTAATCATTAAAATATATGGTGTATTAAACATAAAATGCGTGCCACCATGCTTGAAGAAGACCTAAACCTCAAATGGAAAATCTGCATTTCCCCTTTTCCAAATTATTTACATGCACACATGCTAACAGCAAACTTCTAAAAGGAAGAAGTGAATGCTTAATATTTAAGTATAGAAATAAATATTCTGACATTTTGATGTGTTTATGTTGCTTTGATAAAAACAGGAACCCAATAAGGAAACAGAATATGAACAGCATTTTCATAATTTAGAGATTATAAAACTATTTTCACTCACTTAAAGCTTCACTATAAACTGAGTATACATTTTGAAGGTTTTTTTGCATATGCATAATTCATGCATGAAGACAAACACAGACATACACATGTAAATACACTTTTAGAGAAAGACCTACATTAGACACTGTAGGTATAAACTACCTTGGGGAAAGAAATGTTAGGGGAAAAAAATCATTCTCTAATTGCAAGACTCTTGTCATGCTGGGTTAGAAAGACAGATATTAATGAATGAACACTCCATAGAACATAGGCCGTTATAACAACTTGGTTAGTGGTAAGCACAGGCCCAACCCAAGAATCAGAAAAAAAAATGGTTACAAACAGCAGAGTCAGTGGTCAGAAAGAGAGAGACTGCTACAGGCTTGAGAGATCCACTTACTGACGCTGCCACAGACTGCCATGCAGTAATCCTCAGAGTCAAAGTTGTTTCGGTTCCCACCACATCCGCCATAAAAGAATGGTGCACACTTTCCTTCAGTCACATCAAAGTACCAGCGGGAGATCATTGCTCGGCAAGGACCAGTCTCAGCTTGTTCAGAACACACCTCTAATTATAGGAGATGTGGAGGAACCACATTTAGCATGAAAATGTTATCTTGCTTTTTTTAATCTACCAAGTTTACTTACATGTACTAACTCTTGCACATTATTAGCTATGAAATGGATGCATCAAGGAAGGATCTATATCTTTCACAAAGCAATTCAGTTATCTAAACTACCCCTGTAAATAGTCTCTAAAACAATGTATTCTCATCTGGATTAACGCAACCAAATCCCTCCTGCTCTCCCCACAATTTTTGTACCTGTATATCTCTTTTGGTTAATGGTGTGGTTACTTACTGAAATAGCTATATGGTACAGCGGCCAGTATGGACGCAGCTATAGAGGATAAAGATGACGTAGTGGTTTCAACTGGTGCGCCGTGGCACACTGTTGCGCCATGAGATTTTGTACAAAGGTAATAAAAATCAATGTAAACCAAACGTCGTTTCATCCTAAACAACATTCTATCCAACCAAAATTACAACTCAGAAGACTTGTGAAAATTAGTCATCAAATTAAAAGTGAAGTATCGGTCTTTTGATTCTAAAACGTGACCATTCTAAATGCAGGTGGCCAAAGAGCAAAACTGAGATGACATGAATTTTTTTCAGTGGACTTGAAACATGAATGCATTTAATCCTTCTTTAGCTTGTTGTATGCACTATGTTGCAATTGGAGTTCTGCCCGTGAGAAAGTTTGAATAATTGTCTTTAGTGAAACAAGTGATGGCAAAAAACGTCTACATACCCAACTATTTAAAAATACATCTAAAATACTGAGAAGATTTCTTGGCTTGTAAAGAGACTTTATATAGTGGTTCTCAACATATGAGAGAACCTAACGGCACACAATGCTTTATGTGGGCCGCATCCATTACTACCTGTATGGGCCACAGTTGTGTGC
Source organism: Pelusios castaneus (assembly GCA_007922175.1). Classification (NCBI taxonomy): domain Eukaryota; kingdom Metazoa; phylum Chordata; order Testudines; family Pelomedusidae; genus Pelusios; species Pelusios castaneus. Next base: position 6,016,785 of record ML685813.1, on the reverse strand, counting down.
CCAAGCAGCTCACAGCCTGCAGGTTGAGAACCACTGCTCTGTACAAATGATGCAGGGAGTTAAATTTCTTTCATTCACACACACAATCATTTAAAGTCCCTCCTGTATAGAGACTCAGCACAATGCTTACAGTCACCCTTTACATCAACGTAAGATTTAAATGGTGCTCCAGCTTTGTGAACAGGGGTGATTCTCTTCTTTAACATATTATATTACAGTACTAAATCTGGGTTTGAACATATATCACGCTTTGTGTTCCTCAGTTTTCACTGGGCTCTGTAACAGCCACTGCATTTACATGGAAACTCATTTAACAGAAAATCTGTGGGGAACTGAGCTGTACAAATTAAGGTCAGAGAATAAAAAGTGAACAAACACAGGAAAACTGTCCTCTAGCCCATCACTTCGGTACATATATAACCCTTTACCAATAATGTTCCAAACAGGAAAAACTGCATTTACATTCAGCATGTTGTATATAATTTTTAGAACTGTAGAATATGAAACACCTGTACTTTCCCCTCCAGGCTTCCATTCCACACCACAGGTATAAAACAATGGAAGACAACCAGTAACTTATCCACACCTGTTTCCAAATTTACTTCACAAGCCTTAATTTTGTGGAAGGCTGACTCCTTACTTTTGAAAGGGGGGAGGTTTTTCCCTTGGCTAACTCAACAACTGCTAATGTATGTAACATTGGAAATCTCCCCATGCTTATCACCTCTGTAAGGCTCCCATTGGCATTAAGGTCTCACTGGATGCTTCACAGCCTTTTTTCTTCTAGGCTGTTTGGTTCATCTCGGTTTAGCATACAACCCTTCCCACCTCCTTTCTGCAGAGTACATTTTATCATTTTATATCAAATTGTTGTAGGAAACCAACACATACATGTATATTTATATCAATAATAATTTACTGTAAAGCATTTGATCCAACACAAACCTGTACCTATACACATCATCAGTGTATTAACACCTGCACAGTTTAGTTGGTAGGAATTTATGAGTTAAGTTATGGTACTTCTTACTTTTAAAAACCAGGACAGGTGTGATTAATGGTACACATTATTTTCCATATCCATTACTCCTAATTGATTTTAGCATAGATCCAAGCCTGCTACCTCATAATACAGTTACAATCTACACACAAAGTTAACAGTTTTGAATACATGGAGAAGCCACACAAATTTCATTTTAAAAATTAATCACTGGTCGACCAATTGACATTAAAGAGTCAGGTATAATCAAGAACAGTTTTGCTGAAAGAATATATAATTTCAAAAATACAGAGCTTCTTCAATTTGTTCTTGTTCTTTTAAAAATAATTCAGGTAACATGACTGTTGATCAACCTCCATCTATAAAGAAGTAAACGCCATTTAGGATTCCATCGGTACAACTACATTTTATTATGAAGTGTAAGTTATTGTATTTTATATTTCATACACTATTAGTATGTGAATGTTCCAAATGTTCATTTTGGTATTTCCTTTTTCTCTCTCTAAATGTCTCAGGCATAGGAACAATAAAAGCAGCAGCTTTCAGCATCCTGTGTATTTTTGTTACCTACATAATGTGGAGGGGAAAAAAAAAAAAAAGATATTTCATCACTGAAATAAAGGCAATGAAAATCAGGAATCAATCCTTGGGGCACTACAGACATTTACACACACGAAGCATTCATTTGACCAGTAGTCAGGAAAATGCTGTCATGTTTAAGAGGTAATCTTTAGAAGCCTCACAGTCAAAATTACTAAAATGTATTGGCACGAAAATGGCGAATACAGCCTGTTAAAGAGTGAGTACTTAATCATGAAATTAAATCAGACTTCTTCCTTGAACTTAAAGCAGGGCTAGAGCCATGTCTTCCTCTCCTCCTCTGCACAAGGAAGAAGACAGTGCTACCACAGTGCATAACCCTCCTTTCAGATCTACAAGGTAGGTCCGGACATTTTGTAGGGATGGTGTTCCATTGCCAGGCGACTGTAATATCAGAACATAGATCTGTGGTGTGGGGATGAGAGGAGAACTGAACACCTTGAGTGCTTCTACACTTGTAAATTAAGTCAACTTAAGCTTGCTTAAGTCGACTTAATTTACTTTGCGTCTACACTACACTTTCCTTAAGTCGACTTAAGGAAAATTTAAGTCGACTTTATAAAACCTCCTTTTAAGTTGACTTTCTGCTTAAGTCGACTTTAGAAAGTCGACTTTCTGCTTAAGTCGACTTTAGAAAGTCGCCTTAAACCAGTGTAGACGTGGAGTAGTCCTAAATTGACTCCAGAGCTTCCCCACTGCCCTCCCTGCCAGGGTGGCTGGCACAGCCACAGCCTGGCATGCCCCCCCCCCCC
>ML685813.1:5989228-6014333 GCA_007922175.1 Pelusios castaneus | reverse complement strand
TCCCCCTTTGCCCCATTGTACCCAGGTACAATGGGGCAAAGGCTGAGTCCCCTGGCACGTGGCAAGGGGTGCCCCCCCGCCACTGTGGACCTGTCCCAGGTCCACCTAGCCCCTACAAGTCGACCTAGGTGTCCAGTCTGGATGCTCTAGGTCGACTTCGTAGGGTCCCCTCAAAGTTGACTTAAAATTTAAGTGTGGACATGCTAACTCGACTTAAAGTCGATTTAGCTAAGTCGACTTAAATTAACAAGTGTAGACATAGCCCTAGAGATTAATAACAACGTATGACACAAACATAGGGCTAGAGCGTCACTTTCTGATTGGCCCTGACCCAGGCACCAGATTGTAACTCGTAGTCAATAACCCCCCCTGGTCTCCCCTCTGTTTGTCACTTTCATCTATGCTCAGATAGAAAAAGAATAGCATTCCTACCTTCACTGAAATCCCTGGTATACATAGCCCATGTAAAAGAGTAAGGTGGTATCTTATCTTTACTCTTTTGCATGGGTGTATAGTGATGATTTAGCCCATCATCCATGAGCTACGGTAGAGTCATACTTAGCAGCAGAGCATATAAATTGCACAGTCATGTCATTTAGAATTAAAAACATTCTTTGCATTTAATTTTTCTCCCCAAAATATGAAGAACGGCTCACCAGTTAAGTCCAGACTGGGGACAAATTGACTGTGATAACAAGAAAAATTAAATTACACTGTGGCAAAATGGTAACTTTCATCTTTTAATCTTGTTTCTGGAAACTGATTAAGAACTGAAGCAATTCTTAGCCTTTGGCTGCCAGTAAGAGCAAAGCAAATTAAAGAGGCAGGGTTTTTGTATCGTGCTTATTGCAGCTACGGTTTCGGAACAGTTTGAGTTCTAACCCACATGCTCAGAATTTCTCAAATAACCCACCTTTGGTACTGAAATTCCCCATGTGTTGTCTTTGCTCAGAAATGAGTTTCCTGTTGCTAGCCCCTCCAGAGAGCCTGTGCTAAATATTTTCAGCTTTCATTTTTTGAGTTTTGATGGATAGAAGATGATTCATGTTTCCTATCTGACAAAATTGCCATACTTTTCCATACACATATAACTAAAAAACAGCTAAACTTTTAATATGGCAGGTAAATCTCTCTCACATGGGGTTATTTAGTGGGAATGGTCCTGCTTTTTAGCAGGAGGTTGGACTAGATGACCTTGTGAGGTCCCTTCCAACCCTATTGTTCTATGATTCTATGATCTCCATAACAATTTTTTTAAATGATTAGATAATGAAGTTAATGAGTGTAGCTATTTCAAAGGCACAGTAAAATATTTTAAGTGGTCAAACTTGTAAGTGTGTACTTTTCAAACTTTTGCTCTTACGGCTGCTTATATCAAGCTATATCAAAAGGACTCATTGATCAATGACTTATTAATAGAGCTAGTGGAAATTTTTGTAGGGAAAATTTTCATACTTAAAAAGACAATTCTTCCTATATTTTTCATATGTAAAAAATCATATTACTGTTTTCCTATGAAAAATGTTTCAAAATTACAATTTCACCACAGGAAATGTCAAAACAAAAATCATCATTTTGAACTGACATTCTGAAATGAAATTTTGTGTTGCATTTCAACTTAATGTTGGTTAATTTTTGTTCAAAATTGAAAAACTGACACAAAATAATAAGGCCTAGCACTAGTTGTTAGTGATATCTAGTTTTATTACATAGGAAATAAGTATGAACATTTTTGTTTCATTTAAAAACGTTAATTTGAAACAAACATTTGTGTTTTTTTTGTTTTTGTTCTTTTTGGCTTTTTCAAATTGGTTTGGAACTTGTTGTGGGAAAGAAAATTTTTCAACTGAAAAATTTCAAATGAAGTTTAAAATTCCCAAGGGGAAAACATTCACTCTTCTGACCAGCTCTTGCTTTTGTTCCTTAAAGGACCCTAAATATTTTTAATATGATTTAACTGTTTCCATAGGAACGGTGGTTATCACCTGTTTCACTCTTAAAAAATCTAGGATATTAAATCTAAAAACTACAACGGATGTTTTCAAAGACAGAAATGAGAATTACACAACCAACTGGGAGTTTCTAACTCCCCTTTGTGCCTTTGGAAATCTTGAAGAGTCAGACAATTAAACTAATCAGTAATCAGGAAAAGCGAAAGTTAAGGTTCCATAACTTTGTTGCAATTATCCAACATTTGTTTCTATAACTTTGACCTTATAGAACACCTTCCATCTGAGAAACCCAAAGCTCTTCTTTATAAATGTGTAATATTCACAACAACAACTGCCCTATGATGCAGCCAAGTTCCAGTTTCATAGTGAAGATAAGTGACTGGCACCCAGAAAGTCTTTGGCAAAGAAAGTGACCAGAACAGAAATCCCCTAACTTCCAATCTTAGGGTTTACCTCCAACACTATACTCTAAATATGCAGCTTCATATTACTATTTACATCAAAAAATGGAAAATGTATACAATAAAATATGTCAGGATGTACGATACAGATTAGTTATTGCAGATAGACTCATAACATTTACACTGTTTGTGTTTCAGTGGCTATCTGTGCAATCTTTATGTTGTATTCATGTAGGCTCTGATTTAGCAAAGCACTTTAGCATGGGCTTAAAATTAAACACATGCTCAAGCACATTGCTGAGCAGGAATTTACTTAAGGATATGTTTAGTTGCTTTGAAAACTGGGGCCATAATTTTTTTCTATTTTTATAAGGGGTAAAATAAAGTATAATTTCTATTTGACTAGAAAACTGCAGGGTAGTTGATTAATGCAACAATGTGGTCAAAAGAATCAAATCTCCTTAACAAATGCAAGATCATCCAAACGTCTGTTCAACATTATTAGGCACCAAAATTTAGGGTTCAAGTCAGAACTTTTGCCACCCCCTTAATTTGGGTTACTTGTAGACCTTTATAGATTTACCCAGATATTCATCCCGTGCATTATTCTTCAGTATGTAACGGACACAAAGATACAGAACTGTGGTTCTAAATCAAGTTTACTTCTTAGTTGACTTTGTTTGCATTTATGCTTTCCTTAGTAAAAAATCTTCTATGCTTCTGTTCTGCTACATAGATTATTCCCAAGGGAATATTTAAAGATAATTTTATTGAACAAGAAAACTATTCATTCTGAGTATGTGCCCGAAACCAGCAGCCAAATTTTAATGTGAACATTCAAAGACAAAAACTAATTACCTAAGAAGTTTTTAGAATTGAGCAGGAGGCAGCTGTGGATCTGACACCAGCTCTGGGAATAAAGCCCATGCATTAACTACACAGAAGCATAGATACTTTCTAGAGAGAAAGTTTAAAAAAAAAAAAAAGTCTGAATGATCAGTTACAAATGCAGTATCAAAGCACAATTCTTTAAAACAGTTAAATACCTTAAAATTTTAATTGCCATCCTCAACAATAAGATTGAATTCCTCTCCCTAATGTTGATTGGAACCTTATGGAGGGAAATAATTGGGGCATAAATAAAATATAGCTGCATACTTCCAATTCCAATGCAAAATAAATGTATAATACATATAATTTAATTTTATTTGTGCAAATAGTCCCTTCACTCAGAGCATGATGTCAAGTGGCCAAGAAAGGAAAACATGAACATAAGACTAGATCAACAAAATTCCACGTTTAATGTATGTTTTAGAAGAGATTCAGCTTTCATGTAACACTAGGATTTTACTAACGTAGCAGACATATTGATTAAGAAGGTTAGCACAGAAATGAATTTCAATCATTCAAAAGACTTATATCCACACATGATGACAATGTAGGATAATATTAAACAGATTAGTGAATAAAACTAAAGATTTAGATTGTAATAGTTTCAGTACATTAAAACCACTGGATTAGCAGAGGACAGAACTCGATAGAGTATAGCCTAGATCATAATGAAATTTTCATCCTTATTTAAAACAGAAGATGTATGGAGTATTTCAATATGTTTGTCCTTTGGCCAAGATTGTAATTAAAGAACATGTTTAATTATTATTTAGCAGACCTGGTAAAGAGTGAAAAATATTTCAATTGATGAAAGACAACTTCAGAGCTGTCGTTCTATGGAGGAACAACTGCATTTTAAATCTAAATATCTAATTATGTTCAAATTTGTACCAATGTACAAAATGTACTAATATATGATGATAATTTTAACAGTTCTGTATAACCAAGGCTAGACTGAACAAATTAATCATAGAAGTAAAGAAAAACACATCGTTTTTGTCAATGGACAGAAAGATAATTATAACACTGGACATTGTTGTACCAGGGTGTAGGTATTTCCTTACACTGCAATATGAGCATCTATTAGCTCTTTTCAATTTCTTTCATTCAGGCATCCCCTCAAATTCAGCCTAAATTAGGTAAAGAAAAACATCAAATGTACTGTACTGACTGGCTCTTAACCCAAGGTAATGACATTTCACGGAAGGCTGGAAAAGCAATTGAGTCAGTGCAGAACTAATTCTGAACAAAACATCGATACTCCAATACAATATCAAAGTCTGCACTTGATAGGCCTAGCACTTCGCTATAATGAGGTGAATGACTTGCCTTGTAATAGGTAGTAACTGTAACTGAAATGATTAAAGAATCTATGAAATGATAAGGGAATAGCAAACAAGATACACCAGAGCAATAAGGGTAACAGCTACCCGGTGTAATGCCACATCACTTCTCTTTTGCTAGAAAACTGGCTCAGAAATTACAAACATATTCAAAATGTCAGAGCAAGCAGCGCCACTTCAGTTCTTTCCTAAACATTTAAACAAATCTGTTTGAATTAAGGAATAGTGAAATCATTGCTAACTGGCAACACTATACACAAAACTAGATGGTCAAGCCTTTGCTGAATCTCTCACAGCTGTTGAACAGTATGTGTTTCAGCTGCCAAATGTGCATCAGGTTGCTGCACTGCCCTGCTGCTTCCCTTTAAATAACGTCTAATTGACCAATAGGTTGACAAGCAGCATTAAACACAAAACAAGATCAAAAAAATTTTTTTTAATTTATGCTAGGAGAGGAACAATGTTTCTTACCAACAACCATGCTGAAAGAGAACAGAAATGGAATCACAACCACCACATCACAGGAGAACAGAGTTTTTGCCACGATTCAATCAAGTTTACCATAAATTGCCCAGGGCCTGGATAGCTCAGTATCATGTCCTGTTTCTGAAACATTTTCTAATGTAGTAAGGCAGTGATAACAGCAAACCAGAGCTGATTATATCTGGTCTTCAAAGTGACTTCCCGTGTTTGGTATGTAATTGGTGAGGTGCCGGCTGTCCTGCACTCTGCATAAATGAGCCACTCAGCCCACAAATTCCGGGATGATATCTTCCAGTAATGGGCTAGGAAATATGTAACTAAGAAGGGCTGACTTTTGGGCTCCCTAGAGCTCGTAACCTCAAGCCTACCAGCCACGGTACACAACTTCCTCAGCCAGACTTACAAACGGATAACCAGTTAATGGCATGGGTATACACAGAACTCTGTTCTCCTGGTTCCTTGTTTAAGCTATCCAAAAAACTTTAGCACAGATATCCTTTCCAGCTCAATGCATGTACACATTGCAAAGTGTTGTGCTAGGATAATGGAAAGGAAGTCACCAACGCCATCCTTTCCATATGCTCTTTAAAAAGAAAAAAAAAAAACAGCTAAAAACCAACAGCTTTCAAAATCATGTTTGCAATATTCCAAAGGGGTAGCCGTGTTAGTCTATTGTAGAAAGACAACAGAGTCCTGTGGCACTTTTAAAGACTAACAGATTTATTTATCGCATGAGCTTTCGTGGGAGAAAATCCCACTTCGTCAGACGCTTTGAAGATAGGAAAGTTACAGAGACATATTTGCAATAGGACATGAATAAGAGGTTGCCACCCCTCAAAGGGTAGTGGCTGAGTAGTTACGGCACCTGATGACACTCCTGCAGGTCATGGATTTGAGTCTTGCTCAATCTCTTGCTGAAAGGGCAAAATGAGTATCTGGTCCAGTGATGTAGGGCAGCCATGGGCAGGTGGACATGATTCTAGCCATACCACTCCCTTGTGTGCTATTGTCTAGTGTCCCTTAACTGAAACAGCTTGATGATCTATTGGCTCAGGGAAACCTTTCATGCTAGCTGGCATTCTCCCCATAAGACTAAAACTGTTCTGTTCCTGATGATTGATATTTGTGAGCTGTTTTGATATACGCATTCTGGTCACTACTAGTTAAAACATGCTTAGGAATAACAGACTGCATGACACATTGAAATTGCAGCAGACTGCATAAATGTCTCCACCATACAGCCTTAGTTTCTGTAAATGCTTTACTTATCTAGGGCTTGAGCCAATGTGCACTAATGCCAATGGAAGTGAGTCCATTTACTTGATTGGACCTTGCACCCACTATCAGAAGAGTTTAATTTATGGGTTGAGAAGAAAACTAGCTTTCGGTGATTTAACATAGGAAAGATAACTCATATAAAACACGAATAACTTCTGCCCCACTCTTTAATAATAATTACGTCTCCAGCAAGTATAAGGAAAAACTGGATATGTAATCAGCTGGGAGAGTGTTTACTGTTAGGGGAATTCTGCACCACTGCACATATGAAGAATTCATGTTCCCTGCAGATTTCCCCACACCCCACATTCTGCCAGGGAGGTGCTTCACGTACACCTTTCACCCACCAGGGGCTGCCGTGGTGCCAGAAGAGAGAAGGCAGCTGGGTTCAATGCCAGCCATGGCTAGGGAGGGGGAAGGTTGTTTTCTTCATAGCACCCTGCCTGCAGAGCCAGGTGAGGAGATATGGAATATGGAGGGATGGACAGAGCAGGGCACATAGGGCTGATGGGAAGTTGCATAAACCTGGGTTCAGAAGGGCCAATGGGGTGGAGGAAGAGATTGGAGTGGGGGCACAGGAGCCAATGGGCTGGACTGAGGGTGCAGGAACACATGGAAACATGGAAAGGTGGGTTTCTAAGGACACATAGGGACGGGACAGATGTGCCTGACTAAATGGGAGATGCTAGGGGTCAGTCAGGGTCTACAGGGGGGAGACTCCCCAATTACCTAACAATATTAATATATCCAGTAAGGAATCTGTTTGTCAAAAAACATATCCTGATTTTTTTTTTTTTTTTGGTTTGTATTATTACAGACATACTTGCTGATGTGATGGGGATTTTGAAATAAATTAACAAAATAATAGAAACTATGTTATGTTATCAACAAATATATGCAGAACTTTAAAATACTGTGGGCAGAATTTTTTAATATTTTGGCAGAATTGCCCAGGAGTAAAATATAGTACTATAGGATATACTGTATAAACTTCATTGCCTAATGCTTGGGAAAAGTGACTTTAGTTTTACTTGTAAAACTGTAATTACAGTAGACTTGTCTGCAGCCAAACTCTTGCCTTCATGATACAAGCATTTGACCAATTTTACATACAAAAATTAAAGACAATTATCTTCAGGCTCTTAAAACCTACACGATTGAATATCATAATTTAGAAAGTGAATGTTTTTATTTTGCAATGTATTTTTAATATAAATTCAATACGTTGCTACACCTTTTTGTAGTTTATATTCATATTAAACATACTAGTTGCCTGAAGATTAAACATCTTAACTTCTTTGAAATTTTAGCTCCACTGAAGGATTTACTGCATCTAATTTGTTCCAATTTCCATTCATCCCAAATCCCATTAAAGTGAAGTATATCTTTTTTAATATTCATTTACCGGTGAGGACAGGGTATTTCATCATTGGGCAGTAAGAGCTCGCATATGGAAATCCATTTAAGTGGTTTAAAAATTTAAATAGGGGTTTTACTTCGTCTCACCCTGGCTCTCCCGTGACTGAACAGAACCCTCAAGAAACAGAGTTGGAACAAATATGAGCTTCTTCTGCCTATGAAGGAAGACTATGGAAATCAATTTTACTCAAACATCAGTTCATTTGATCACAACACTCACCTGAAAGAGGGAGAAAAACTGAGGACGAACAGAAAATCTAAATCAAGGAAGAAACGGTTACTTATCTGTCCCTACTGTTCTTCGAGATGTGTTGCTTATGTACATTCCAACCCATGTGCATGGGCTGCGTGCACGGATCACTGGAAAGTTTTCCCCTAGACTACCCACAGGGTTGGCTGTGGCCACTGGGGGTGCTTCGCAGCCCTCTATATATACATCAGCCGACCCTCCCTTCCTCCAGTTCCTTCTTGCCAGAATTCCGGCTGAGAGGAGGAGGGTGGGTGTTGGAATGTACATGAGCAACACATCTCGAAGAACATTAGTTACAGGTAAGTAAATGATTCTTCTTCTTCTTCGAGTGATTGCTCATGTCAATTCCAAATCAGTTGGTTCCCAAGCCTTACGTTGGAGAAGGGATGGAATTCTCTCATGTCACTGCCTGCAAGCACCACTCTACCAACTGCCGCCTCATCTCTGGCCTGCTGGATGAGCGCATAGTGGGTGGTGAAGGTGTGCACTAACTCCTATGAACTAGGTATGTTGTTGGGAAGACATAGTATAACTGGTTTGACCACGGGATCAGAAATGCGTCTGCTTGTGACCTGAGGCTGCAATTTTGGAATGAGCAGAGCTTGCGACATTTCTGGTTGGACTCTGATGCACAGAGATCTATTTGGGAAGTTCCCCACTGATGGAAGATCTCCTTCACCACGTCCATATGAATTGACCACTCGTGGGTGAGAAACCACCTGCTGAGATTGTCCGTCAAGGTTTTCTGGGAGCCCAGCAGGTAAGACACTACCGGGCGAATTGAGTGACAGACGCAGAATTCCCAGAAGCTGCGGGTTTCCTGGCACAGGGGAGAGGAGCAAGCTCCATGCTGTTTATTGATATAATGCATGGCCGTGGTATTGTCTGTTTGGACTTGCACCAACTTGCCTCCTAGCCTGTCCTGAAACACCATGCAGACTAGGTGGACTGCCCTGAGTTCTTTTATGTTTATGTGCAGTTGTCTTTCTGCTTGTGACCACTGACCTTGAGTCTGGAGCTCGCCCAGGTGTGCCCCCCAACCTGCATCCGTAGCTAGACACTCTGAGGGATGTGGGGCTTGAAAGGGTACCCTCTGCACATATTGTGTTGATCCCTCCACCATTGCAGAGTCTACATGATGTGAGGGGGTAGGCAGAAAAAGGTGTCTAGTGAGTCCCGGGATGGGTGATATACTGAAGCCAGCCAGGACTGCAGGGGTTGTAGCTGCAGCTGAGCGAACTGCATGACATACATGCAAGAGACCATGTGGCCCAGGAGCCTCAAGCATGTGCGAACTGAGGTAAGAGGGTGATCCATCAATTCTCTGACTATGTCTGAGATGGCTAGGAACTGAGCCAGAGGGAGGGAGGCAAACAGTTCCCTCAAGTCTAGAATGGCTCCGATAAATTCTATGTGCTGTATGGGAATCAGTGTAGATTTCTTTTTGTTCACCAGCAGGCCTAGCTCTGTGAACATAGCCTGGACCACCCACAGATGTGCCTGGACTTCCTGTTGGGAACAGCCTTTCACTAACCAGTCGTCCAGGTAAGGGAACACCTGTATCTTTTGTCTCCTGAGGGAAGCCATCACAACTGCGAGGCACTTGGTGAATACCCGAGGTGCCTCTTCTAGGCCAAACGGGAGGAATGTGAACTGTAAATGCCTCCACCCGACCAGGAACCGAAGGAAACATCTGTGGTGTGGCAGGATAGCTATATGAAAATAGGCTTCCCTCAGGTCGGGGGTGGTGTACCAGTCCCCGGGGGTCCAAAGACGGGATGATGGAGGCTAGGGAGAACATGTGGAATTTTATCTTTTGTAAAAATCAGTTCAGTCCCCGCAGGATTAGGATAGGGTGCAAGCCTCCCTTCACTTTTGGAATTAAAAACCCCTGCCCCAATGATCTACTGGCACTGCCTGTACTGATCCCATGGAGATGAGGAATTGTACCTTGTTTTCCAGTAGATGTTTGTGAGGGGGTCCCTGAAAAGGGACAGGGTGGGTGAGAAGGGGGGATAGAAGAGAATTGGAGAGAGTACCCCCATTTTATCATGTGTAAGACTCATTGGTCCAAGGTGATCTTGGACCATGCATGGTAATATCAGGATAATCTGTCCCCAAAAGAACAGGAATCCGTATTTGCGACTAGTACGATGCCCCTGGGTGTAGCCTCAAAAGTTCTTTTTGTTGGCAGGTTGGTTGTGCGCCTGGCTCCTTCCCTGGCCTGATGATCTGTGGCTTGTGTGTCAGCTGTTACAACTCCCATGACGTGAAGAGCTCGATCTGTCCTAGTACAGCCGTGAAGAAGGTTGAGGGTGGAATGGACAACTCTGGGGCATGGGGGTGTGCAGCCCCAAGGATTTTAGCATCTCCCAGGAGTCTCTGAGGGTCTGTAACTTGGCATCTGTTTGCGACGAGAACAACGCTGGTCCTTCAAACAGGAGGTCTTGTATTGTTGTTTGTACTTCTTGGGGGAGACCTGATGCCTGAAGTCATGAACTCCTCCTCATTGTGATCCCAGAAGCCGTGGCGTGAGTGGGGGCATCTGCTGCATCCAGGGCTGACTGCAGTAACGCCTTTGAGACCACCTTCCCTTCTTGACTATTGTGGTCAGCTCAGCTCGATTATCTTGTGGCATGGCACTGGTGAACTTCTCCATGGAGGACCAGGAATTAAAGACACAGTGGCTGAAGATGGGGTGCTTGTTGGCATCCTCAGCTGGAGACCCCCAGTGGAATAAATCTTCCTATCAAACAAGTTCAGCTTTCTTGTGTCCTTTGACTTGGGGGTTGGACCTTGGCGTTCCTTCTCGTTGGCTGCTGCTACAACTAAGGAATCAGGGGATGGGTGCGTATAAAAATGCTCATGATCCTTAGATGGAACAAAATACTTGTGCTCCATCCTTTTAGCCCTGGGCAAGATGGAGGCTGGTGAATGCCAAAGGGTCTTGCCTTATGGTCTTGATCGGTGGAGGGCAACCCTTGCTGGACCTTCTGGGATCAGGATATCCATCATAGAGTCAGCGCCCTCCACAACTTCCTCGGTTTCCAGGCCCATGTTATGAGCCATGCGCCTGAGTAGCTCCTGGTGTGCTTTACTATCATACGGGATAGACGCCGGGGTCGGGCCTGCCACCGCCTTATCTGGGTGGGAAGAGGATGATTCTCCCTGGGTTTCCTCCTGGATTTGGGAGTCCAAGAGTTGCGGCTCTGCTGGCTGGAGGGTGCTGCCTTCCATTGGAGCCTCTGTCATTGCAGAGGCTGAATCCGAATCTCCTCCCTTCCAAGGAGCACTCACAGTCTGTGACCGCTGCGGCCTAGGTTCCATCGAGGTAAAGGACCTACTTGCCAGAGAGTCTTGGGCTTACTGGTAGGCCCAAGGGGTCTAAAAAGGTCACTGTGGTGGCATCTGGGTGGCTCCTTTTCCTCTTTCTGCTGTCTTTACTGACTCATGAGGACACTGAGACTTCATCTTACCCTGATGAGAATTGGCTATGGAGTGGCGCGGTGCCACTCGGTGCCGGGGACCAGTGGCGACAGCTCAGAGTGAGCTGAGCTGAGGATGGTGCTGTGTGATTGTGGGTTGAAGAGCCTGGTGACCAGTCCTGGGGCGCACCTGCTGCTGTGACCACCATGAGAGGGTGAATCAGGTCCTCTTGTGACCCCAGTTTAGGCATACACAGTGAGTGAAACCTGGACCCCTGCACCGGCAGTACTGGGCTGCGGTGCCAAGAAGATGGAGGCCTCAGAGGCATCAGCTTGCCTCTTGGCTGTGCAGAAGGCTTGGCTTTCGTTATTCTTGATGCCTGCTCAGGGCCCGGAGGGACTATTTGCTCTATTAGCTCCCTGGCTGCTTCAAACGTCTCGGGGGTGGAGGGGAGCTGCAAGTCTTCTTCCAGAATGCCTCTGGTAGGAGACGTCTAAGAGACTGGATGCGACGCTCCCTCCTGTCCCCCCGCAGGACCCGGAGTCAATGGCACCAGTGGGAGCAGAGCCGGGGTTGAATGGCCCATTTCGGGACCCACTCATTTAGCCAGCTTGGCTGTAAGGGAGCGCCCCCTTTCCGCCTGCCTTCTCTTCGGTGCTGGGGAGTGGTACTGGTACTGGTGCTGGTGCATCCTGTGAGTCAGTCCCGGTGGTGCTGGGGACCAGTAGTGCTGGGCGCTCTTGACTGAGTCTTTAGCCCGTGCCATGGGTGGTGTCTTTAGCCCGCATCATGGGTGGTGATCTCTGCACCGAGGCAGCTCTGCTTGAACTAGAACCCCCAGCATCTTTCGGGCGGAGGATTATAAGGAGTTTCAGCCTTTGCTCCCTTTCCTACTGGGTGCGAGGTTTAACACTTCTGCATAATTTGCATAAACCTGTCTTTCAAGTGTGACTCACCCAGGCACCTCAAGCAGCATGCATGTAGGTCGTCCGTTGGCATAAACTTCCTGCATACGATGCAGGCTTTGAAGCCTGGCATGCCTGGGCATTTGCCCAGGGGCAGTGAGACTCTCGAGGAGCGAAGGCCCCCTTGATGGTCTACTTAACTACTACTACTAAGATAACAATAAACTCAAGAACTGTAAACACTAACAAAGAAGAGCAGTAGGGGATAGCTAGCTGAAAGCCAGCGAGCACCGTTCCAGTGACTGTCAGGGGGGTAAGAAGGAACTGGAGGAAGGGAGGGTCAGCTAAGCTATATATAAAGGGCTGCAGAGCACCTCCAGTGGTCACTGCTGACCCTGCAGGTTGTCTAGTGGAAAGCTTTCTGTTGATCCATGCACACGGCGAACGTACACCTAAGCTGGAACTGACATGAGCAATCACTCGAAGGAGAAGCACCCCTTTCCAAATTACCTACTTAACGCCATTCCCTTGTATACAAATTTCATCATGGTATGAAATACATAGCTGAGGTCGAACCTGTACAGTTCTCCCCAACACCAAACAACAAACATTGGCCAATATGGCAGAATAACCTTGCCAAAGGGAACGGACAGGAAAGTCGTGTGGGTTTGTATAAACTTTTAAGTTGCAAGGGTCTGTGTCCCTCAATTCCAATAGCAGCAGGTCGCGACTGAGGGAACAAAGACTGAAATGTCTGGGTCAGGTCCACTACAGCCATTCCATGGTCATTGTGCCTCTGAATGTTGCAAGTTGCAACTTCTTCCATTTTAACTCATATAAACTTGGCTCATTTTATCCCCCTGGCTTTTACCCATCTCACATTCCTTAGGAGGTAGAAGATCGTCATAAAGACATTTGATAAGTACAACGCTACGAAGGAATGAGCAATAAATATAAAAAATTCAAACCTGAAATCTATAAATATTACATCATATGGAATTGTTCCAAATCATACAAAAATCTAGGAAAAGCTCCTTTAAAGAATAAATTGCATGAGGGAAGAGGAAAAGGAAACAAAATTCTATCATGATTTGTACTGTCAGATTGCCTATGGGTAGGCTAATATTCAAATTTATTTAAAAAAATGAAAGTGGCACCATATAGAAGATTATAAATATGGAGCATATTTTAAACATTTATTTTACCCCATTTATGCTTTTTATTTCTTTTTGCATCGTGTTCCCCATAGACAACCACCACACATTAATCAGGTTCACTTTTGTTTATAATTGTCATCTTTAGCTCCTACACTAGGATTTTTTAAAAAAAATATGTTTATTTTGTAGAAATGCTGAGTATTAAAAAACACCAGAATCTGAATAACTATCCAAAAAATGTTAATTTAAGAAAATATCCTACCTAATAGTTCTTACTAACACACATTTTCTACTTTTTCAACATTCGCTTTTATTTCACAATTGCTTTACCAGAATACAGCACTATCTTCCCACATAGTTTACTATGGTGTTCACCACATATTTCATTCAGATAGCTTTTAAAAATTATGTTCAACTCTGTCACAATCACTATCCATGCATCTATAGACACAGAGATCAGAATCTCTCAGTAAGATAAAATTCCAAATTTAGATATAAAGGAGTAAAAAAGCCTGCAAATCATATAAAGACAAAGCATAATGATGCAGCAGCTTAGGGTATTTTGCTGTTTGGAACATTTTTAGTAGTAAAGGGCAAATACACACCGGTACGATCAATTACACAGACCCCAAACTAAACAAATATTAATTTACCTCTAACAACCTCTTCTACAGATTCCGTAGTTGTGGTGGTTGTGGTAGCAATGCTGGTAGCTCTTTCTGAGGTCTCTTCATACTGTTCTTCTTCTTCAACCTCATCACCATCATCGTCGTCACCATCAGCATCCTCATCCTCTACATCTGCTACTTCCTCCTCTTCCTCTGGCTGCTCTTCTACCACTTTGTCATCACTAAAAGAATCAATGAATTTTGCTGAGTCAGAAACAAAAAACACATTCTAGATGAGAAATTTGACAACGGTTTACTCAGAACCTCTTGGCAACATAACAAGGAAGCCACCTCAGAACGTAAGAACCTGGGACTCTGGAGAGCAGTGTAGTGACATTTAATGCATATTTTGAAAACGACACAATGACAACAGATCAATATGGATTATGTTCTGCTGATAGCATAGAAGGAGGCCGGTTTGCAGCTTGTCTCCATGCACTGGAAGAAGAAAGGCTCCATATTAGCCATAGTAGACTGTATCAACTGATTAAGATCTTGGATGTGTTTGTTTTATGCTGCGAATAGAAGCCTGACACTTGCTTTGCACTGGAATTCTGTAAAATGACTCAGGTGGGCTCAAGACGACAAATGAAGCCAATGGTCATATATTTTCAGCATTGAGTGATGTTCTCCCTCCTGCCCCCTGGTCACAAGTAAATTGATTATCATCAGAAAATGACATTATTTACTCATCTCATAACAATCAACTTACTCAAACTCACCTACTATCATTTGTATTCTGGTAGCTCCCATTACGTGCTAGATGCTGTTCAAACACCTATGAAGATATGGGGAAATGGAACTAAGGGCATGTCTACTTCGGGACATCTTGGAAAATGAATCCAAATTAACTAAAGGTATGAATTTGAAGTGGATTAGTTTAACCACATTAAAACCATATGCGGACGCTGTTATTCAGAATTAAATTGGCCATCATTCAGTTTAGCTTCATTCGTTTTGGTATTCAAGTAGGACAAACAGAAGTGTCTGAATCACAGTCACAATATGAGGAAAGTAGAAGGAAGCCCCCATGTTTAAGCACTTATTAGGCCCTTGTGTTTAAGCACAAGGCAAGCTAAGATGTTTGCACCACTGTGCTATGTCTTGGGCACCTTTTACATACAGTGATCTTGTCCCCACTTTGGAACAACCCACCCATTTAGCAACATGGGAAGAGCAGGGTGGTCATTACCTTCTGCCACCTGTTTGTGACCTCCATGCAGCAAGCCCCCAAGTCTTGGACATCCGCTAACAATTTTGCTAAGAATGCTGAAAGTAAGGGGCTGTATTGGTGTCTGATTGTAGAGCTCTGAATATGAAATTATTTTCTTACTTTAAAAGCCAACCACCAACCCACCCCATTCTCCAAAAAGAACCACTAAAAAAAACTATAGTAAACTGGAAAGAAAGTACAGGTAGTTTTCTCTCTTCCCTTCAGATAACTATTTTCAGAGCATCACAAGCTCATAAAGTAATAAAAAACACTAATGGAACAAACAAAGGAAAACAATTTAACAAGGGGCTGGGAAAAGCACTATAAAAACCTCTTATTTGTACACATCCAAGATCCAGCTGTGTTTAGCTATATAAAGGCAATTCTCTTTGCTATATGAATGCCACAACGTTCTGTTGTTATATTTGCAGTCCCCAGACTCAATTGTGATTTTGGTGTAGAAGTCTATATATTTGAAATCATAAGAAGTTATTGCTAGGCCAGGGTCATCTAAAATATTTAGTTGGGAGGTAAAAGTATGTTCAGAATTTGTTTTAAGATCATTATTGGAAGTAGCACATTATAGTCCGTAGACATTTCATGAGAATGAACACAAATCCATACAAAAGTTACTTGTAGTTGGGAGCACAAATATCTAATTAAATGAGAATAAATGATCAATCAGTCAAGTTCTGGCTAGAGACAGTGAGCTATTTACCTGGAATTCAATTTCTGGAAAATAATACACTACTTCCTCACATGAAAAATGTGCTTTTATATCCCTCATACGAGTGACATTTGCTGTGGAACTTGCTACGTTTTACGGTGTTTGCAAAAACGTGACTTAGTTTGCTCTTAAAGTCCACTGACTCTGTAGATTCTAGTGAATCCTAAAATGTAAGACAGTGCTAGAACAAGCCATTTGCTGAAATGCTTTGGAGCCTCATGGGAGGTAATGTAGTGGGAAGTAAAGAAAACTATGATGGTTGGGGCAATTAGACTCCTGCAATTACTCTAAAACCCTACAGAAATAAACAAAATATCTTTCACACCTTTTTTTAAAACCTTTCTAGAAAATTATATTCTTGCTATAAAACAGTGTATTATATCCTGCAGGATTCTATCCCAAAGGCAATATTTCACAGAACTGGTTTTACACACATCACTGCATGTACTGTGAAGATAGACGAAAGCATGCTATTTTTTTTTTGAGAGATGCGTTGTGAGTCATTCAGAAGGAATTAAAAGTACTGGCATATTGATACACTATTTTGCTTTCTCAAATTAAATTTAAAATCTAAAGGTTTATTTTTGTCCTCCACAGTTCCTTGAAACTGATGGTCCCGCATTGCATGCAGATAGCCATTGCACAGACTTCTGACATATGGAAGTCTCACCATAAAGGGAGCAATTATTTTTTCACTCACTATTGAGGATTTTGAAAATCTGCATTCAAAGATGCCTCGTTAGCTGATACATGACTACCGAACATACTTTCTTCATATTAAAGAAAATGAGGAACTGCAACTGAAGAACTTAAACTCACATTTTAATTTTGCTTAAAAAGAATACATCTAAAAGGAACTAAAAACTGAGTACCAGAGAATTGTCTGACTTTAATAAGTCTTAGGATGATGGGATGAAATCATCAATTTCCCACCTATCCCCCAGAGTGACACAGACCTACCATGAAATGATAGCATCATAGTCTTTCACCATGATTCATATCACTTACACTAGCAGTTCTCAACCTTTTAAAAATCATGTTCCATCTTAGCTCTTTTTAGTACTTATTTACTTATGTAAAACCTGGTGCCCCTGCCCCCTTCTCTGCATCACTGTAACCTCACTCCCTCGAATTGGGCCCATCGTGAATTAGGCAGCTTGCTCTGGCCATCTCCAAAGTTTGATGCATCCCTCCCAGGCAGCGCCATGCCCCTCCCCGCCAGCTGAGAACTGCTGAGCTACACTCTAGAGGCATAGTTTGATCTCCTGCAGTGCCAAAAGAGGTTAATATCTCAAGTGTTGTATTTCTGTAAATATTTATATTTGCAGATGTGCAAATTTTGATGTTGTCATCAGAGATAGGTTATGCAGCACATACTTGGTAATACTGACACTGTGTGCTAGTTGTGATGATGCTTCACTTACAAATGATGTAGTCCATATGGTATGTGGCCTTAAACACACTTATTTCCAAGACAGCTCAAATGCTTTTATTGTTGTTCAAGATAGCAGGGTTGATTCACTGCATCTCTTCTGACTGGATTTTTGTTTTTGTTTTTTAAATACAGGTCACACTTGAAGATGAGCGAGTGGGATGCTTATAGACTATCAAAGGGAATGAAGCTAAATTTCAACTGTATAGACTAACTACAAATTTTTTAAATGGTACAAATTCCTTTATTTGAGGGACAACTTGAATTACCAACTTCTTTATCTTGGTCATGGTGTATATTCTTATTCCCTCTGACACTGCACATAAAAATTGGCACCAGAGTGACACTTTAGCTATTCTAGCTAAGAAACCCATCACTTGGGTTCAAGTTACATCAAGAGTTTCAAAAGAAAGATTTGTTACAGAAGGCAATTTGGTACAAATACTTTCTTACCAGCTCAAGAGTTTCTTTGTGTTTGATTTAAAATATAGAGAAAGGGTGCATATTTCATGTTGTTATTGCATTTTACTCCTTTGCTAAGCAAACTCACTTTAGTCTAGCTGCTTCCTGAACCCTGATCCTTCATCAGCTGTTTCTGCATACTCCCTTGACACTGTCTCAGTCAGGTTTTCAGAAGCACCATAGACAGCAATGTCTAATTTACAAGCTATTGTTAACATTTTGACTCAACAGAAATGGTACGGACAACAGGATTTTTCAAAGGTTGTTCAAGACATTACTTGATACACCAGCAAATTCACGTATTTGTGAAGCCTTACCATTATCTGAATTTTACAGCTGAGCAGCAAGCAACAGTGATAAATAGCTAGACTTGAATATGGCTTTGAAAATACCTGCAGAGTTCACAAAATAAATATTAGTGTCTCACATCCTCATGTCAACAAATATGTGGCAATAATTAGGGACAGTAATTTGCATTAATAACAAACACATGAGGGCCTAAGAGCAAACTTGACCTGTTTCAAACTCCATACACAGTGAACATTAAAATTCCTTCTCTAAGCATGGAAACATTTCTGTTCTGAAACACTGGATCTTTAATGTAAATCATCTGCCTTGCTTATTATATTATCAAACAGAATATGGTTAAGGGACAGGACAGTAAAACCTCTAATAGTTATGGAACTTCTGGCATTTCAGGCAAATCCACAAAGTAAGCAATTCCATTTGTAACACTGGTTTAAATAAAAGCATACCAACCGTTTCAGCTCTAGTAAGCTACCCTCAAGCGTTCACACATCCAAGTCCCCCTAAGGTGCATCTCAGCATGTATTTGAAGGCAGAATTTAGCTCACAGAGCTGGATTAAGCTAGGACCTATCGTAAATTTATGCTTCTGCTCATTCTAAGACCTGTGCATGATACTGATGACATCATGGATGCAGGAGAAACCTCTAAGGAAAACTGAGCTACGCCAACTACTGTACTTCTAGGACCAAGATAAAATCAGAAGAGGAAAGTTTTCTGTTAGGCAGGGTGACCAGATAGTCAGGACAGGAGGTGGGGGTAATATGTGCCCATATAAACGTCAGTACTGTGGCTATAAAACTGGGACATCTTATCACCCTACTTTTAGGCCTTGTCCACACTACAAGATAAGCTGACCTATTACTGTCCACACTAACCTCCTTGGGTTCGTAGTGCATGTCCTCACCATGAGTGTGGATGAATTAATGTAGAGGCTTTAGGGGCTGCAGCTCAGGGCCCCAGGCTACAGGGGGCCCTGCAAAAATACATCTGACCCCAGAACACCTCTGGCACAAGTGTTGCCAATCCATGCTGAACCACAGCACTGCCCCACCTCACCCCACCCCCAGATCACTGTTGCACGAGCTCATGTGCTGCAGGTTGTAGCACCACCCTAGCCCACCCCAGGCTGGTTGGGGCTTGAGGGGGAGGTACGGGGCTGTCCCCCAAGGCTGGGGGGAGAGGGAGAATGAGGCCACCCTTACTGGGCTAGAGCAGCAGCTAAAGTGTGTTGCGCTGCTGGCCTGGCCCTTCACAATAGATGGCGAGCAGCAGGAGATGCCCCCCTCCCTCCCAATATATGTCTTGAAGGCCTGGCTCAGCCCCACACCCCATGCTATGGGTGAGGTTACCCATCAGAGCCAGCGACAGGCTGCAGTGGGAGAGGCTAGCGGTGGGTGCTGGGTAAGTGCAGGTGGGGCACGGGGGCGGGGCACGGGGGCAGGGCCAAGTCCGCATTTGTGCCCCCAAAGCACCCACCCTCTGCAGATACTGGCCCCACTCCCTGGGAAGGCTGGGGGTGGAGCCAGGAGGTCCCCTCCTGCACTGTGTAGGGGGCATGAGTCTTTGGGGAGGCAGGGTCCCTGTATACTGGAGACCTTCCATATGCCACCCACCCCCACTGCTGGAGTGGCTGCCAGACCAGCCTGCCACAGTGGTGTAGCACCAACCCACTCCGGCCCAGGGCTGGGTATCCATCCCAGCTGGGCAGCTGCCTGTGCCCTCCCCCGTCTGCTTCAGCAGAGAGGCTGGTTAAGACTGCCACCACTGCAAGGGTAGACCCCACAAAGTCTAACAGCCCCAGGCCCAGAGGAGCGTTAATCCAGCCCTGACCAGGAGTGCTTCTCCTAAGAGGGGAGAGATCTAAGAGTGGAAGTGTGGGGATCCGAGAACCCTGCTTTTCAGCTCTGCTGACAGCTCCTCTCCCTCTACTTCCTGTTCCCCACTAGGAGCCAGGGGACGCCACCTGGGGCTTCTTCCTCCCCCACCAGGAGAGGGGTCCAGCTGCTCAGTGCTCCAGAAGAGCGGAGGGGCAGCTTCCTTGTCAATTTCATAGCAAGAGCGACAGCCAATGATAAGAAATGCAGTGTTTACTCTGACAACGCAACACTCTAAACTACACTGGCATATGCTTTATGCCTCTCATTAAGGTGGTTTTACTATGTGGGCAGACAGGGGAGTTACATTGGTGGGAGGAGCATTTCAGTATCTACACCTCCAGTTTTGTTGACAGAAGCTGACTTTTGTCACTCTGTTACAAAGCCTGTATTAGAAGTTTCTGTCTCTATCAAAGATATTCAGGCCAATTCTTGGCAAAAAGTTTCAATCAAGAATTGATATTTAAAATTTAAGGTTACTCATTTAAAGTCACAAAGAGGTTACATTTTAGTCACAAACCAAGAACAACAAAATGTATATTTGAACACTGGGGGAAAAACAAAAAATCCAAAGGTTTAAGACAAGGTTTTTTAAAATGTAAAACGCAATAAGCCTATAAAAGTTGAATTGTGCTTTTGGAATCATATTTTATTAAAAATAGATTCTAGTTGGACTGTATTTGTACCAGCTACCGCTGCTCGGCAAACAGATGGGGGCCTACAGAACTCCAAGAGAGAAACTCAGCAACAGCAGTCATGGCTTGCAGAGGAAAAATCCATGTAGAATTTCCTTCTGGAGCTGAAGGAGGAATACCAGCTTCTACCCAAAAGGATGCAGCATCTTATCCCCCAGTACAGTAGCAAAGGTGCCTAACCCACTGACATATCCCATTGTGATGTCTCATACTGCTGGTGCTACCCTTCTCCCTCAGACCTTGCCCTCCTGGATCAGGGGCACAGGATATATTCTATATAAAGCAGTGTGTCTCAACCGGTGTTCTGTGGAACAGTGGTGCTCCTCAAACATAGTGCAGGTGATTCATGAAACCACCCCGACCCCCCAATCAAGAGGGACTGAATGGGGTGGGGGAAAGAGCAATTTAATGCCCCAGCTGCAGCAAAGCCTCTGGGTACCTGGCGATAGACAGTAACGCACACCTAGACGCTTTCCTGCAACTGGGGTGTTTTAAATCTCCCACCACTGTTACCAGCTTTTTTGAGAATGTTTTCATCAGGTGTTCTGCGTAAAGTAATTAATACCTTTAGGTGTTCCCCAGCCCACTAAAGATTGAGTAACACTGATAGAGAGCACAAAGACTGTCGTCTTCATTCCCTCCAGAAGCAATGCATTCCCCTATTTTGTATTTATTTCTATAGGTAACTTTATTTCTCTATTTCTTGTTCACAGTATTTTCTTTCAGCTCTAGTTTTTCTACTCAATGTTTTGTTCAACCTTAAGCAAGAAAACTACAATAAAAAGAAAATTTGTGACAGAAAGTGCCTAAAGAAACAATTAAGGCTAACGCTACTTTCTAAACACGTTCTTATGCTTTTTCATTAATAAAATAAAAAGTTGAACAAAATTGAGAGAGGTTATTTTACATAGAGAAAGCAATCCTAATTTAGAAACTATGAACAATGAAGGCAGGATTTAAAGAGAAATTAACAGCTACTCTGATTTCATAGATAATTCTTTAAAAATACAGCATTCACTTGTTTATCATGAATAGGACTGAATTTTTACTGTTTCATTATCAAAAGCAAGGGGGAGGATGTAGAACTTCTCATTGCTTATTAAGATGTGTGCAAATGAAAAACAGTTATTTAGCAGGTAATAAATGTATTGGCTTATACACAATTTCCAGAAACAAATTCTCTTCACAGATGGCAAGTGAAAGTGGTACGAGTCTCCAGAAGCACTGTACGGGTTTTTTTGGTTTTTTTTGTGGAAACTTACAGGATGCAAATCTGAATCACAATGCAAATTGCTCAAGTATGATGCATTTGCCTGTAACCAACACAGTAAGACTAATATAGCAGAAAAACAACCGAGTCCGGTGGCACTTTTAAAGACTAACAGATTTATTTATCGAATGAGCTCTCGTGGGAGAAAATCCCACTTCATCAGACACTTTGAAGTCTGACGATGTGGGATTTTCTCCCATGAAAGCTCATGCGATAAATAAATCTGTTAGTCTTTAAAAGTGCCCCAGGACTCTGTTGTTTTTCTGCAGTAGACTAACACGGCTACCCCTTCGGAACTTGACTAATATAGCACTTCACTAATATAACAGGCTTTTGATCAAAAGGTATTTATGACACAAATGGCTGAGGCACTCAATTCTGTGTTTACTAACAAAAATGTCTGTTAGACGGACTTGGTATTTTGTACATAGGAAAATGTTTTCCACAACTTTACATGCTGAAGAAAATCAAAGACCCCCTCTGATTGATAGGTCATAAATCCATGAAAGATGGATCTGAGAGTGCCAAAGTACCTTGCGAGTATTCAGAGGAATAAGAGCCAACATAATTACTAATAACCTTAGGACTAAAAACCAATGCTAAAATATAGATCTTTGAAATCCTTCGCTGTTTAACAATTTACCTTTTTTTTTTTTTTTTTTTTTTTTTGGGTGAGGTAGGCATCTGTAAGAAAAAGGCTAATATTTAAATAATAAAGTGTAAAACTGAACCAAAGGTGGTATGCTTAAAAGGTCACTACCTAATTTAATTCTGTGGCCTCAAGGACTAAAAAATAAAGAGAGAGTCCTACAAAAGTGGAAACTAGGTCATATTACAAAGAAGGACTATAAACAAACAACACAATTACCAAGAGAAGAAATCCGAAAGGCCAAGGCACAAACAGAGATCAAATGAGCTGAAGGCATAAAGGGTAACAAAAAGACATTCTTCAAATACATCAGAAACAAGAGGAAAACCAAGGGCAATGTAGGACCCTTACTCAACAAAGAGGGTAAAACAATAAATGAAAGTGTGGAAATGGCAGAGGAACTAAATAATTTCTTTGTTTCGATCTTCATTGAGAAGGTTGGTGGAGACTGGATGTCTGATGTAAAGGAGGGCAATAGAAATGAGATAGGGAAAGAGCAAGTTAAAAATAACTTGGACAAGTTAGACGTTTTCAAGTCACCGGGGCCTGATGATATACACTTTAGAGTACTCAAGGAGCTGACTCAGGAGATATCTGAGCCATTAGCTATCATCTTTGAAAAATCGTGGAAAACAGGTGAGGTCCCAGAGGACTGGAAAAGGGCAAACGTAGTGCCCCTCTACAAAAAGGGAAATAAGAGCAATCCAGGGAATTATAGACCAGTCAGTTTAACCTCTGTTCCGGGAAAAATAATGGAACAGATTATTAAGGAGTCAATTTGCAAACATCTAGAAGAGAATAAGGTGCTAATAAGGAGAATTAGGGCTAGTAAGCATGGAATTGTCAAAAACAAATCATGTCAAACCAACTTGATCGCTTTCTATGATATGGTAACGAGCCTTGTGGATAGAGGGGAAACAGAGGATGCGGTATACCTAGATTTTAGTAAGGCATTTGATACGGTCTCACATCACATTCTTATTAATAAACTGGGAAGGTACAAACTAGATGGAGCTACTATAAGATGGGTGAAAAACTGGTTGGATAACCACACCTAGGCAGCGTCTACACTGGTAAATTAAGTCGACTTAAGCTTGCTTAAGTCGACTTAATTTACCCTGCGTCTACACTACAGTTTCCTTAAGTTGACTTAAGCAGCTTGCTTACGTCGACTTAAGGAAAATAAAGTCGACTTAATTAAAATTAAGTTGACTTTATAAAACCTGCTTTTTAGTAGACCTAAGGCTTAAGTTGACTCCCTAGAGTCGACTTAAGCCAGTGTAGCCGTGGGGCAGCCCTAAGTCGACTTAGGGCTACCCCAGGGCTACATCAATGCCCTCCCTGCTGTACCTAGGTACAGTGGGGCAAAGGCTGAGCCCCCTGGCATTGGGCAAGGGGTGCCCTCCCTGCCCCCGTGGATCTGCCCTAGGTCCCCCTAGCCCCACAAAGTTGACCTAGAGCATCCAGTGTGGACACTCTAGGTCAACTTTTTAAGTTCCTCTTTAAGTCAACTTTATTTTTAAGTGGGGACACACTAAGTCGACTTAACTAATTTGACTTAAAGTCGACTTAGTTAAAGTCGACTTAAATTCCCCAGTGTAGACATAGCCCCAGAGAGTAGTTATCAACAGTTCACATTCAGGCTGGAAGGACATAATGAGTGGGGTGCCGCAGGGATCGCTCCTGGGTCCGGTTTTGTTCAACATTTTTATCAATGACTTAAATGATGGCATTGAGAGCAAACATATAAAGTTTGCAGATGATACCAAGTTGGGAGGGGTTGCAAGTGCTTTGAAGGATAGGATCACAATTCAAAATGATTTGGACAAACTGGTGAAATGGTCTGAGATAAATAGAATGAAACTCAATAAAGATAAGTGCCAAGTTCTCCACTTAGGGTTGCACAACCCATTGCACACATACAAAATGGGCAATGAGTGCCTAGGAAGGAGTACTGCAGAAAGGGATCTGGGTGTAATAGTGGACCACAAGCTAAATATGAGTGAGCAGTGTAATACTGTTGCAAAAAAACCAAATGCCTTTCTGGGGTGTATCAACAGGAGTATTGTGAGTAAGACACGTGAAGTGATTCTTTCACTCTACTCTGCACTGGTTAGGCTTCAACTTGAGTACTGTGTCCAGTTTTGGGCATCTGCTTTCCAAAAGTATGTGGAGAAACTGGAGAAAGTCCAGAGAAGGGCAACAAAAATGATTAGAGGTCTGGAACATTTGACCTATGAGCGAAGATTGAAAGAGCTGGTTTTGTTGAGTCTAGAAAAAAGGAGGCTGAGAGGGGATATGA
>ML685813.1:5952420-5988828 GCA_007922175.1 Pelusios castaneus | reverse complement strand
TTTTAAATACCTAAAAGGTTGTTACGAAGAAAAAGGAGAAAAATTATTCTCCTTAATCACAGATGATAGGACAAGAAGCAATGGGCTTAAATTACAGCAAGGGAGGTTCAGCCTAGAGATTAGGAAAAAATTCCTAACTGTCAGGGTGATTAAACACTGGAATAGGTTGTCTCAGCAGGTTGTGGAATTTCCTACATTCGAGGTTTTTAAGAGCAGGTTAGACAAACACCTGTCAGGGATGGTTTAATGGGGGTACGTGGTCCTGCCACAAGTGCAGGGGACTGGACTCGACCTGTCACGGTCCCTTCCATTTTCTATGATTTTATGAAAAGAAGGACAAAGACATTAGTGGCATGAATACTCATCTGAAAGGTCTAAGAGCAGGGAACCAAACTGAAAAAACGTATTTCCTGAAGAGTTCATCTGCGCTGTAGTTCTAAGTTTAGGTGCAAAGCAGAACATGAAGGAATTTGGGTCAGGTCTTCAACTGGTGTAAACTGGCATAACTCCTTTAAGGGTAGAACTGACACCGGCCAGCCAGAATTTCCAGCAGCTGAGAATCTGGTCCAAAATGTCCACTGTCCATAATAGTTTTGCTTTCAGATAAACAAACAAACAAATAAATAAATAAAGGATTTAGGAATTTACTTCATTTTTCCTACTAGAGCTACATTTTGTTTACAAGTTCCAGAGGGGCAGCATGTTCGTATAGTTCAGCAAAATAAACAAGGAGTCCTGTGACACTTTTAAAGATTAAAATTTATTTATTGCATGAAAGCTCACATGATAAATAAATTTGTTAGTCTTTAAAAGTGCCACAGGACTCCTTGTTTATTTTGTTTGCAACAGATTTTGCAATCAATCAGGCATCTTTCAACAATCAGAAACAAACAAATGCATATCAAAAGCAACAAAGTGTCAAGACTGCATGGTTAAGCACACAAAAATGAGGAAATGATAAAGTTAAGGTTGCATATTTTACAATACAACAAGATCTGACAATTAATGAATGGGATCTACATTTTTGGAATGGTAAATCTGTAATTCCCAGTTATTCTGCTGCTGCTTTCTCTCACATAAGAGATTGCCTTGATGTTTATGTATAGTTTCCCTAAATAGCTGCAATTATGTTTGTGAAGCCTATTTTGTAACATATAATAATTCATCTTGTTTTTCTGCCACCAAAATTTATTTTTGTGTTGTGGCCTTTAGAACATTATTTGTATTATGAAACTCTGCTCAAGAATTCTTTCAATGCATATTGAAAATTTGCACAATTGTTTCAGTGCAGAACATTGGATGCTAGAGAGATATGAATAACACTTACCTATGAACTTAGGAATTTCCACTTTAAACATGATAAAGGCCTCTTACTGTGGAATGTTAGAAACAGTAATGATTTTGCATAAAGTGTGTAACACATAGTTTGCCATGTATATGAGCCACATGTGAAAAGTTATGAACTATAGTACATCATGAGCATGATTTGGCCATTGGGTGTAGATCACATTATCATCGTAAGAGGTACATAGATGGAGATGCTGTATGCAGTGTGCAAAGCACACTGCTGCAATTAGTTGCTTTTGAAGACAGGGTACACTGTAAATGAAATGTTAAGTGGTAGACTTCTCCAAGTCTCATTTTGATAAAGTGAAGTTCTCAATACACTACTGCGGTGGTTATGTATCTCAAGACATTTTCTGCACTTTAGTTTCTAACTAAGTGACCGGAGTGCCACTTGCAAGCGTTACTTAATCAAGCAAACAAAAATGATTTATTTTCAAAGACAGCATTATAATGAGACCCAAAACTACAACACATTCGGAAAATGAAGGACTAAAATATTTCAATGCAAATCCTTATCTAACAGCAAGTAGACAAGACCTACAATAAAATAAATATATATTTATACAGTTTTTTCACATAACCTTTAAACTCATACAAAACTATTATGATACTATGCCATTCCCTAAATTTGATTTGTCTTAAGAGACTATGTAAAAAATTTTCAAAGGTATCTAAACAACTTGTTGAAAAACTCAGTTCACGCATGTGTAGTAGAGACTTGTTAGAATTTGGCAATAAAATGCCACTTTCATGCATTTTTAATTGAATTTGATTTCCATCCAAATAAAGCCTGACCCAAATGGCAAGTACAAAATTAATCATCCATCTAGTATATAAGAAATGCATCAGTCATCATTTCCTAACATAATAAAACATGCAAAACATAAAAAAATCTGATTAAACGTACATTAAGCTAACTGTTTAAATACAAGTATATAGATATAGTGTTTCTCTTCTGGTTTGCAAAAAGCAGCACCAAATTTAGAGTAAAGAATATACTTGATTGCAAATCAACATATTTTAAGGGTTCTGAACCAATAAGAATCAACTTTTTTTAAGGGGGGGGGAGACAAAAAAAGTACAAATGCAAAACATGATTAAAAAGTCATTTGAATCAAGGTTTTCTGCTTAATTTAAATCATGATGAAAACTGGTGATTTAAATCACTCCTCCTGGTCACTACTCCCCAACTTTATACTACAAAACCTCAAAATAAACACCAGATCAAATATTCTTGTACACAAACCCACACAAAATCCGATCAGCCTTGCAGATATTTTGGACATTTCATAAACATTCTATCCAAAAAGCTACATTGAAAGTACTTTAAGTGCTTGTCCAGATGAACAGTTGGTTGCTATTTGCTAGTGGCAGAGGAATAAGGCTTGTGAACAGGGGACTGCAAACAGGGGAGTTTGAGAGGGAAGGAGAAGGAGGAGAAACCTTGAGAAGGAGGTGAAGGAGATCCCATTGCTGAAGAAGCAAGGGAGAGAGCAAATCTTGGGGTGAGAATTGCTGACTGTGTGCTTGTGTCTTTTCCTACAGGTGATTTCTGTTGTTTGTCAGTTACAGTGTGACTTGGGATTGTGATTGTCTGGGGGCTGTTTGCACCATTGTTCCCTGCTCAGCTTCAATCAGCCTTGTGATCACCCTTCCCCTGTGTGACTAACGAGGGGCAAGGACTGACCTAGGCAGAGAAGGCCTTAAAAGCCAGTGACCCAGCGACCGGAGGACTGCAAACAGGGGAGTTTGAGAGGGAATTTGTGGGAAGTTTGTGGGGCCATTATGGTGAAGAAGAGCTGCATCGCTTCTGCCAGCACTGCTTCTGTCTCCTCCACCAGCGCCTGTAACCAGGCAGACATTCTGACCATGGATATCTCTACCCACAGCCTGGTGTGGACTTGCAAGGACTGTGGCCTGCATTTCCCACTCACAGACAATCAGGTTGGGGAGGTCATTCAGTGTGACAGGTGCCTTCTGGTGGAATCTCTCAGGAAGCAGATGGGAGAGTTACAGGAGGAGGTGGCTAAGCTCAGGAGTATCCATGCCCTGGAGAAGTTCCTAGATAGCATCCATGAGGAGACATGCAAGGATGAGGAAACTATCCAGGTGCAGAAGACTGCTGCCACACCATCGGAGAAGGATGAGATGGCTCTGGCACAGGGAGGACACTGGCAGCTGGTTACTTCTGGCAGCAGACAGTGCTCCATCCCTGCTCCCATCCCACCCTCCGTTCTGGTGAAGAACCGTTATGCGGAGCTAGAGACGAGCAATAAGGTGGAAGAGGAGAAGCCATGCACCCCCAAGGCTGGGAGGATCACAACTGTGACATCCAAGAAAAAACGTTGGGTTCTGGTGGTTGGGGACTCTCTTCTGAGGGGGACGGAGGCACCCATCTGTCGCCCTGATAAGGCCTCTTGGGAGGTATGCTGCCTGCCAGGGGCTCATATCTGAGACGTTACGGAGCCCAGAAAAAGGAGCAGTTAGTTTTTTTCTGGGGTTCTTTCACTGCTAATCTGAAGTCATGAATTCTGACTCATGCCACATCAACAGAACAACCTCCTTCAATTAAAATATGTAATAAGAGAATCAAAGTTTGCATTTAGACAGAGCTTTAATTTAAAAATTTCCCACCACTTCATCACTACCAGTGCAGCTTTGCTAAGGACAGTTAACAGTGGTATTTCTACTACAGTGTGATCTAACCCTGCTCCAGGGAAACTGAAAAGACACAGAGGCAGAAATTCAGATAGACATCAGTGCCTTGTCTATAGTAGAATTCTTACTTGGTGGACCCTGGTGATGATACAATGACAGGAAATTTTAAGAAAAAAGCTTCACTTACCATCAAAGCAACTATAGGGTAATATTTAGTGCAGACTTGAGAATTCTTGACTGCTTTATCAGGATCCAGCATGTGGATTTTCATGTTGACTTTGTAAACTCTGTTAGTTAAACCATTTGGATTCAGGGAGTTTAGAGAAACCTTTGGCAGAACATCTGCTTGATCTATTCTAATACATTGTTATTTCACATCATGTATCATCATTAGACCACCTCTACAATTATAACAATATATACCTTTAACAGAAGTTTTAAAATACTTTGTAAAGAAATTAAGAAAATTTCTAGGCTCCATTATGACAAGTTAATATTATAAACAGATAACCTTTAAAATAAAACTTAGTTTAGTGTAGTTGTGAAAAAAATTTGAAAGATTGCGAATTAAATATTTGTTTTCCACAGACAACTTTATCCTACCTCACCAGTAGCCCGTCACCTCATCATTATATAATTCCCACATTTCCAAAAAGGGCCACTAACCTTTAGGATAAGACCACAAATCCAGTAAAAATACAAATGAATCAGAACTACTAGAAAAATCTCATGGAGGTATTTGATTTTTGGCTCTGGTTCATACTGGAAAAAAAGATCTACCATGCCAAAGATACATAATTCCAACCTCACACCTCCCTTGCTACACAACAAAGATGATTATCAAGCAGAATGAAGATCCTCTTCTGCTTCAGCTTTCTGCCCACACCAAAACACATCTCACTTCTTATGCCTCTGTAGGCAGCTCAGCTCAGTACTGAAACAACATTGGCTCAACAGTGGTGCCAGAGGCAGACAGGAATATTCTGATATGAAGCTGATTCTACACAAAAAGGCAAACGGACAGGACGGAGACAGGGATACAGTCAGAAGTTGTTTGTAGAAACACAACTGTGAAGTTCACATCCAACTTCCTTTTTAATATACTATAAATAGTTACAACATTCTAATGGTTTACCACATAGTTACAACTTTGTAATCATGTTTTCCAATGGCTGTTTATAACCTCAACTAAGTATAAAGCTTTTATTCAGAAACAGGTATTATCTTTAGCTTACATCGTGCTTTGCAACAATAGCTCTGTTTCTCCGAGTCGTAAGTTCATAACCCTTCCATCCACCTTAACTTTGGTTATTTAAATGCAGAAGTGTGAAATTAACTTCCCGCAAGATGCTGAAAGTTCACTGACGTCAAATACCAAAGGGATAGCCGTGTTAGTCTATTGCAGAGAAACAAACAGAGTCCTGTGGCACTTTTTAAAGACTAACAGATTTATTTATCACATGAGCTTTCGTGGGAGAAAATCCCACTTCATCAGACGCTTTGAAGATGCTTCAAAGCGTCTGATGAAGTGGCATTTTCTCCCACGAAAGCTCATGCGATAAATAAATCTGTTAGTCTTTAAAAAGTGCCACAGGACTCTGTTTGAAGTCAAATAGGAGATCTCATGGCTGACAAACTGAGCCTTCAAGGAAGCAAGAAAGCTTGGCTTTTTCCCATTCCCCCTTTCCCAAATTAGATTAATTGTTTCTGCACAGGAACTCGCCTATCATTAGAGGTAACATTTTATATTCAAATGGTACTTGGAATTGCCACTGCAGCTCTATAGCAATTATGTCTCAAAGCAATAAGCTGCTTCATCAGTTCCATTCTTACTCTACTTATCCATTTGCAGAGATTCAACATTATATTTGTCTTTCTGGACTCATTGATGCTCACATGCCCCTAAGCTTTTTGTGCTTTGTTTATTGAAATAGCTTCCATGAAAAGATAGATTAGTTATTAAAAACCATTATGCACCAAAATGTATTCAAATCTAAACATTGCAACCCGTCAGCAAGGAGATAAATACAAGAAATTTAAACATTTAAATAGCAGAATTTGTTATTTTTAACTTAAAATGTGTAACATTTTATTCCAAAAGATGAAAAGTACATCCAGATGTACTTATGATGTTCATACTTCACAGAATAATTATGTTACCTGTGGCTGTTAAATCTAAAGGAAAAGTTCAGTGTTTTAATTTTTTAAAAAGCCTTGATAAATATCTTAAAAGCCTTGAGTGCCCTGGGATCCAAAGCTTAGCTGCCTCTCAATTTATATCCCCATGTGGTAGTTAAGATATACTTTGGATGCACTTGCTAGGATTAAACTTCCCTAAAATCAGCCACAGTTCCCTCCTCCCCCAGCTCCCCGGGACACACAGGGTGGGTGAAGTTATATCTTTTATTGGACCAGCTTCTTTTGGAGAAAGAGGCAAATTTTTAAGGTCTATAAAGAAGATATTACCTCACTCATCTTGTCTCTCTCATATCCTGGGATTTTTTTTGAAGGGGTTCAGTTTTGTTTAATAAAGCATTTTTATTGAACTTGTACATATAATTTTAAACACTCCGAGAAATAGCACTCTGCGGCAGTGTGGTGAGCTAGGGATGTAACTTTGCCACCAGCACTCCCGCATCCAGTACAGGGCATGTGATATTGTATCCTCTATTCCCTGGGGAATCTGTCTGGACTACCCAAGTCAACTATGCACTGATTCATTCTCTCACACAAGAGCCAGGGGAGCAAAGAGGCGGTGGCCAGGAAAACACAGCAGCAACAGCAGCAGCTCTGGGGATTCTGTGCAGCAGCCCCATCTAGAACCAGCACCAAAAACCTCACTGTGATTTGTAAGTGTTCTGCTTCCCTGCCAAGTTACGTATTATGTGAGCTTCAAATCTTTTCACAGCATAAACATGTGTAAGAATGGTTCTTTTTTCTTCAACCACAAGTAATCCATAGAGGGGTAAACAAGAGAAGCCTATTATTTAAGCAGCATTGAATAGACACTTGAATGAGGCACACTGGGGACGTGTACCAATTAGAATATACCAAACAATATGCAGAATCAGAGTATAGCTGATGAGGAATCCTCAACCACCACTTATGATCATCCCCGATAATAGCCGCCTGCAGTAGACTGTACCAAGTACAGCTTGTCTCATACATTGTTAATGGACTACACAACACGGCACAGCAGGTGCAGTAGCAATTCAAAAAATGAGCCACGTGACAGGTATAAAGTATCCTGTGAACTGTCAGAGCCACTAGGAACGTGACAAGCTGGGGATTTGTCTCAATCAATCTGTGAACTCCGTCTTGTTTTGTGAACCCCATTCTGTTTCAGGGGCTCTACCTTGCACTAAAACGTTGATTTTGGATGGTAACCATAACATGTTGCAACCTCGTTTGTGGGTTAGAGCATCTTGTGTTGTAACAGGGGCCTGACACCTAATGGAAAGACTTCCGGAACAAAGGGCTTTTGTGTTGGTAGGGCCATGGAGTTTGAATACAGAAGCCAGAGAGCGTGGAGGGGAAATGGAGCCGGAAACTCCCCGGCAGAAGCACATGAGCAAAAAGGAGACAGAGACGGTCTTAAAAGAGGGGGTTGGCTTCATTAAGCAAGGCCATCCATTGCCACATACTCAGAAAAAGAGCAGTAGAAAGAGGAAGAGAAAATCTGCTGAGTCTAAGGATATAGATGAAAACCTAAGACTCAAAGATGGGGTGAGATCAGAATGAGGGAAGCTGTGTTTAGGGTTTTGTTGTTTTCCACAAATCTGTATCTCTCCAAGGGCTTACAAGAGTAAAAAGATTGTAGTTAAAAAAAATTCTTAGCTAAGCCCTGGCTTTCCTGCCACATTTTCCCTGAAGGGTTTAGTTAGAAACCAGAGTTTCCAAATGGACTCCAGGGAGAACATGCCTCAGCTACTGGAGGGTCCCAAAGGGGCTGAGGGACTGGCTTTGAAGTCTAAGGCAGCTGGACTGAGGGATCCCAACACCATGGAAGGGTGTCATAAAAGGGTTGAGCACATAGGAGTGTGCCTTTGAGATCCAGGGCTAAGAACAGTGATCAGTAACTACCCAGATTCACAGGTTTAGAAAGATGTGGGATCTAGCAATTCAGTCACTCACAAAAGACTGATACTCATCCTGAGAGTGGGTCTAGACTATGTTCTAACAAGGAATATGTGGTAACACTATTGACATCGCTAGCTACTGCATGAAAATTAAAGAAAAGTCAGATTTGGTAAAACCTGTTAAAAGGTCCTATCTGCACCACAGGGCTAAAAACACAACACACGACTGATCAGCTGTAATAAAAAAGAAATTAGAAAAGCACACATGATCGTTATTTAAATATTCAATTACTGATTCACTCTGCATTAATTTTAATCAGCCATTTTGCACTTTTGTGAAAGTACTGGAGAAAAATATCAAAATAATACAAGTGCCACAGGCGTACTAAGGAATTCTTAAAATAGAATCATGCTGAAGTCATAGCATAAAATAATGGAGCCTTATTGAAATAAAATCTTCTAATTTTACTCATCTTTGTATAAATAGAAATGTTTGACAGTAACTGACAGCTAAGTAAATGATAAAAGCAATTTCACTGATAATTACTGCAGACTCAAAAACTGCATTCCTTTCTCTGTTATATCTTGGAAAGGTCTATTCCAGAGGCCAATTCCTTACAGTGCAATGAAGATGTTAAAAGCTGTCACTGGAAACTACTGCTGCATTGTGCGCGGTTACTCTGACAGTAAGTTTAAAAGATCCTGATAATCTACTGCACCTAAGAACAGAAATGTGTAGACATCAGTATGGGACACTAAATTACATGCATTCTATTTTTTCTTGAAAGGCTAAGAAAAATGTAGTACAATTTTGCTATAAACACCAACCCTTGACAAGATTGTACAAAGGGGAGACAAAGCTTATTAACTAAATAAATAATTGAGAAATATGAAAATAAAAGTCAATACAAAAGTAAAAATAATAAAAAAAGCACAGGCTTCTCTGTTAGTCGTATTATTTCTAATACATTCTTCCTCAACAAAGTCAGGTTCTAATGGACAGAGCACTGGCCTGGGAATCAGGAAGCCTGGGATCAATTTCCAACTGTACCATTAATCTGTTGTGTCACCTTGGGCTAGCCACCTTACCTCTGTGTACTTGTTTTCCTTTACACTGTCTGTCTTGCCTACTTAGTTTGTAAGGCCTATGTGGCAGAGATCCCAAAATCTCCTAGGCACTTTCCAGAAAACAAATACAGATTAGCTGTTTATTTTAAATTAAATGTACAATTATAAAATAACGAAAATCCTTTTACTAAATCCTTATACTCCTTTCTCCACCCGTTGCCATTTCTCAATGTTTTGTCATTGCTCTTTTCCTTTTCTTCACCCTCCCTTCCCCTAGGAACATACTTGTGTGCGTGTGCCCTGCCTCAATTCATTCACTTTTAAGTTTTCAACCTCCATTTTTTATGTGGATTACTTGCAAATTTACCTTTCAATCTGTCTTTTCTCGTTCTCCTTGGTTGATCCACTACCATTTCAATTTTGCTGTCTCCAAATCTGAATTTGTCTCTCTCTTAACTTGAATGCCTTAAAATCTACAAAAGCTACATCTGAAGGAACTAGCACCAATTGTTTTTTCATCACCAGTTATGGGGGAAATAAGTGTACACACATTACCCAACTGATTCTGTGAATGCTTTACCACCTTCCCCCCAAAATGAGTCTGCTTGGGGGTGTGTCCAAGTATATAAGATTACTGTCCAAGAAGATTTTGTTCTATTGAAAAAAAGAGGGGTTAGAAATAGAAGCTTGAATTAATCTTCATTAATGCAGCGGTTACCGGCACTTCTATACTTTATATATAGTGTCACATAACATACAAATACAAGGAGAACCTTTAAGCTTTGCGGAAAGCTGCATGAGGAAAGAAACTGTAAATCTAAGGTTATGGTGAAAATATATGGAGGTAAGTACATGTTCCAAACAAAGGAAGTGCTTTAGTGGTATAGTTTATTGGTATAAAAGCAGTATCAGCATCCCTCCCTATTAATCTGAGAACTAAGATACAGAAATCCAAAATTTGATAATTTATGTTACAGAGCTGTAGTCAGATAATGTAGAATAATAAATTATATGAAGTCTTCTTACTCTATTACTCATACTATGTTAGTAAAACTAAAAAGGGGGTTTTAAAATCTCACTTATAATTAGTTATGCTGGGTATGTATTTTTTGCAGATCATTCAGTTTGCCAATGGAAGTAAGCTTCCCAGGTAGCCTGTTTCAATTTTTAATTGTCAACTGCTTGCGTCATTTGGTGTTGGACTGCAAATACTTCAAGTGAATGGTTACAGCCCAACAAGGCATTTTTCATTGCATTAAAAATAATAATTAAAACGATGTTATAAACCTTACGGTTTTGTAAAAATAATAATAATAAAAAACCCTCTGTAAAACCCATACATTTTGGGTTACTACAAATATTTCAGACAATGTGGAGTGCGCCCTCAAGCGTGCGCATATTAAAGACTCAGATGTTAATTTTTAGTCTTTCCAAACAAACCTTTGACAACTTTCACTAAACCAGAAGGGAGGGAGGGGAACACACTCTTACCTTCCATCTGCATAATCTGCATCTGCACCTCCCCACCAGACATCGGAATCATCTTCCTCAGCATCAGCTGAATCAACATTGTCACTTTCATCTGCTAAGGGACAGCAAACAAACTCCACACCACGGAACTTGTCAATTCCACAGGGCAGCAGCATACCATACTCATGTAGATTCATACTCCTTTCACTACAGGACTACAAAAATAAAGAAAACAGCAACAATA
Organism: Pelusios castaneus; assembly: GCA_007922175.1. Taxonomy (NCBI): domain Eukaryota; kingdom Metazoa; phylum Chordata; order Testudines; family Pelomedusidae; genus Pelusios; species Pelusios castaneus. The sequence continues at coordinate 5,977,962 of ML685813.1, read as the reverse complement.
TTGTTACACAACAAGCTGGCCAAGGAAAAGTTGGCACAGCTGTTAAGAAAACAATAAAACTGCACAGCCTCAGGAAATTAGGGTTAGCTTATTAAATGACCTCTCCACTAGGGTGACTGATAAATATATTCAGTGTGGGAACCACAGTCGACAGTCATTTTAGGAAACAAGTGTTTCCTTCTTCTCAACTCTTCTTCTTACTGTAAGATTTTGTCCCCTCACATACACCCCACATGCTATCATCTAGAACTCCCTCAAGGCTAGCTATGCTGTGCACAAAGGGAGAGCGAGTTTGCACTGCCTACATAGCAGTGCTATTGATGACTCCATCACAGAGAAGATGAACACCTACAACGCTTGATACCTTGAGATCTGAGTCCTCCTACAGCGTGATACCTTCTAGCCATGTTGGAAAACTGCTAATTATGCATCATTTAAGTGATTGCACAAAATACTTACATGACAAAGCCACAAAGAACATGTGGAAAAGGACAACACATTTAAATACTATATGGTAAATTCACTCAAGGCTATGCCATTGTGAGCTGATGATAATATAAGGTCAAACAGACTCCTAGGAGGGTCCACGCAAAAGGTAATTTGAAACACTATGCTCTTTTCGGTTTACCTTTAGGAAGACAAAGTGGCCTCAGATATTATAGTTTGGATGCACACAATACCTACAAAATTAAGTTTCAGAGAGTCTAAGAAAATGTCAATGAGTTGTAAACTCATGTTCTGTGCTTTGTTTCAGTTTTACACACTGTCCTTGCTCTGTCTCTCCTATTCCTTTGCCATCTCCCTGCTTTTCTGATTGATGAGAGCTCATTTGTTGCATCATCTGAGATTTGATTGTAAAGTCTTTGAGGCAGAAGATGTGTTTTATTTCTGTGACGCACACAGCACAAAATTATAATAAAAAATACATGCAAGTGAGTCACACTTTAAAGGTGAAGCTCTAGTTTAAAAGGATTTAGAGAAGATAGTTAAACTTCTTTTATTTTCCATGCATGGAGAAGTGAAATTACAGATTTAACCTTAGTTCTCCAATAGAAGAGACTGTTAAATCAACATGATAACACAGCAAGATAACACAGAGGATGGTAGATAAAGGATTTCTTTATATGTTAGCAATACCATCCTCATGATTCCCCCTTTGAATTGGTACAGCCAAAAGTAGACAACAGGGACAGAGTCAGATGTGCTAAGCATCCCTAGCAGGGGAGAAAGAAAGTATAAACACTGGAATTTGCTTTTAAAAATCAGAAGAGCATTCAAATTTGAGAATATAATATAAAGCAACATATGAAAATTCAAATTCCAACTCTAAAGGGCTTATATCAAGTTACAAAATAATGCTACTTATGAAACAAAATAAACTTCTGTTTTTCTGCTAATTAAATGCCCCCGCTCACCACCCACCAATAGATATTTGCAACTACAACCATGACCTCACCATTTTCTCTATAACATCTGGATATAATTAACTGTATCCCCAGAAAAGTGATATAACTTTAAAAAAGCTGACTAGGAATTTCAAGATAAATTATATACTGTACCTCTTTAGCAACAGTGTGCCAGTGGAGATGGGTTTCACACACATCCATCCTTTCCTGGTGGAGGAACTTGCATTTATCTGGCACTAGAAGGGCATCACTCACAAACTCACCAACTGGAAGAAAACAATATGCAATCTTCATTTCACTTATGATCTGACTCTGAATTCTTCTTTTAAAAAACTTATTAGTGCATAAGCCAACCTCCCAACTAATAAGAGGCTAGCAAAGAAGTTCCGCTGATAGACAGGTTACTCAATTCCCCACTATAAGGATTCTTTAACTTTCTACTGAATAATGTTTGTTTTCAGAGTCAGGATGTTGGACTAGAAAGTCTACTGGTCTAATCCAGTGTGGCAATTCCTATGTTCCTAACACAAAATTCTCCAGGACCAAAGACTTCACTGGCTTTTACTATTAAGTTAGTGTTTGCTGTGGTCATTCTACGATGAGGAGTCCTGTGGCACCTGAGGATGTGTCTACACTTGTGAATTAAGTCGATTTAAGCCTGCTTAAATCGATTTAATTTAATCTGCGTCCACACTACAATTTCCTTAAGTCTACTTTATAAAACCTACTTTAAAAAGTAGACTTTACTGGCTAGGTCGATTTTATTAAGTCGACTTAGCCAGTGTAGATACAGATTAGCCCTAAGCCAACTTTAAGTCGATTTAAAGGGCTCCAGGGCTCCCCCACTGACCTCCCTGCCAGGGTGGCTGGCACAGCCAGAGTCTGGCGTGCCCACCCACAGGGCAGGACACAGCCCTGCCCACCCCGCTCCTATACCCTGCTCCTGTCCTGCTCAGCCCCCATTGTACCAGGGTACAATGGGGCAAATGCTGAGCCCCCTGGCACTTTGGAAGAGGTGCCCCCCTGCCACCATGGTCCCAGGTCCACCTAGCCCCTAGAAGTCAATTTAGGCGTCCAGTGTGGATGCTCTGAGTCGATTTGGCAAGGTCCACTTTAAGTCGACTTAATTTTACAGTGTAGACATGCTAAGTCAACTTAACAACTTTGTTAAGTCGACTTAGCTAAGTCGACTTATTTTGACAAGTGTAGACATAGCCTTAGAGACTAAGAAAAAAAATTGGGGGGGTCGGAGGGGCATAAGCTTTCATGGGCTGGAACCCACTTCATCAAATGAACAAAATGGAAACTTCAGTTTGTTAGGTATATGTACACATGTAAGGATTTACACAATTTCTGAGGAGGGCAAGTGCTAACGAGGTCAATTCAATCAGGGTGAAACAGCCCTTTCAAAACAGCTGATGAGAAGATGTGAACTGCCAAAAGAGCAACATTATTTTTTTTATAGTGAGCAAGCCATTCCCAGTCTCTATTCAGATCCAGTCTGCTGGTGTCAAATTTACATACAAGTTCCAGCTCTGCAGTTCCACATTGAAATCTGTTTTTGAAGTTTTTTTGCTGAAGTATGACAACTTTCAAGTCTGTTACTGAGTGTCCAGGGAGACTGATGTAACTCTCCTACTGGTTTTCAAATGTTACCATTCTTGATGTCTGATCAGTGTCCACTTAATTTTTTTGGTTAGAGAGATGTGATCAAATAGCATGTGATCATCCTATTTGAAAGACATTAGAACATGAAGCTGAAGGAAACTGGAACATGTTTACATTCTTTACACCTGGAACAAATCTAACACCAAATCATTCGAAGATATTTTAATAAATTACAGGATTAACAGGACATTATTACTGGGTGTGAGTGGGGTATTGTGTTGAGTTTGTTTTAAGTATTTTAGTTCCTCTCCAGTTTAAGACAGTCTCATCAGCAGAAAGGCACGCAGGTTAACTGAGAAGGTTAAGGGAACTCAAACAAGATAATGACAAGACTCAGATCCTCTGATTGTCAAACTCTGTACATGAAGTTAAGGCGTGATCACTGCCTCTCTCTTGAGCACTGTACTTTAATTGGCCAGGAGGGATCCATCAGCATCCAAAAAAAAAAAAGTGTTAAAAAAGACACCCGGGAATAAACGTCTTCAGTGTCACTGTTTACAATCAGGGGGAAAATATGATAAACTACATGATTTATTGCACTGCAAACACTAATTCTGTGGCAATTTGGGCCCTGCATTTAAAAAAAAAAATTCCAAAGATGGAGATACTAGACAAATTTAACTAGTAGGATGGTATCAGAGAATTGATGTTCTGTATTGAATGGTTGTTTTCTAGAGTCCCTGGACAGTAGGAAAAGGAAGTTACTTTCCTTGGTAACTGGTAATTCTTTGAGATGCTTCATTCCCTATCTGCATTCCACTGTAGGTACACGTGTGCTTCCCACGCGCTGGGAGATAGAGAATTTTGAAAGCAGTGTCTGTTGGTCTGCACATGCATGCTTGCTCCCAGCCAAGGAGAAAAAGGATGGAGGGGCCCACTTACCTCTCGAACTCCTTCTCTACCGCAAATCCAAAAGATGAACTGAACAGAGGGAAAATAGAATACAGACAGGCATCTCAAAGAATCTCCAATTACAAAGGGAAGTAATTACTTTGAGTGCTGGTCCCTACGTGTATTCCGCTCTAGGTGACTGACAAGCAATACTCAAGTAGGAAGGGTGCAAGGACGCAAGTGCAAGAACCAAATGAAAGACCAGCATTCCAAAGGATGCCTCAGCAGAGGAGACGTGCACTAATTCTAAATGCCTCGCAAACGTATGGATGAAACTCCATGTAGCTGTTTTGCTCATATCAAGTAGAGGTACTTCTTGAAGCAATGTCACAGATGTTGCTTGAACTCTTGTGGAATGGGCCTTTATCCCATACGTTGAGGGAGATCAGACAGCTAATATCATAAAGTTAGTGTTTACTGATAGCAGCACAAAATACATCTTGACAGCCACTTAAAAGATTCTTTTGAGAGGACACAGCCTCACTCAAAACTCTTTCCACTACAGGAAACTTTATGATTGGTTTTGTTCTCTATAGGGAAAGGTCAAGCTAGTCAAGGGAATGGAATCTACTTTTTTCTGAGGATGCGTGAGGTTTTGTGAAGAACACAGGTAAGTGAATTGACGGGTTCAGGTGAAAAACTAATTTAGGGGTGAATTTAGGATGCAAATGAAAATGTAATAAACTTTGTCCCTATGGAACACAGCATAAGGGGGATCCAACATCTGCACATCAAGTTTATCAACCCTCCTGGCTAAGGTGATGTCTACCAGGATTATAATTTTCATGAACAGGAGAGACATGGAGGAATGATCGAAAAGTAAGTTTAATGAGTACTGAAAGAACAGGTTCAAGTCCCATTGAGGAGCAAGCTTTTTTGCTGGTGGAAAGGTTATGATTAGTTCTTTCAAGAACTTCTCAGTGGGTGCACAAAGCCTGAGTAACCCATGAAGGTGGATGGCATGCACTGATTGGCCCCATAAGGATCTGATGGATAAACCTTCTGTTTTTAGAGAAAGAATACAGTATAGAAATAGAGGACAATCCATATCTTCTGGGGGTATAAGTCTGTGGCACACCTGGATAGAGAAACATTTTCTAGTGGAATCTTTCCTATCATTAGTAAGCATGAGGTGTATACATTCAGAACGTAATCATCCTATAGACAATACCCCTCAAAAAGCCACACCTTCAGTAAAGGAGACAAAGGTTGAGAAAATTGAACTTGACATTCCCCTGGGTCAGAAGATCGAAAAATGGCAGAATAACGATCGATGACCGAGACAACATGCAAAGGAGGCTTGGAAACCAAAACTGTCTAGGCCACTGGGGAAAATGAGGATGACACAGTCTGTCATGCCAAAACTTTCATAAAACTAAGGTAGGAGTGGTAATAGGGAGAAGGCATAGTTCATATGATCTGATGACGGGAGGAGGAGAATATCACCCTGCAAGTGGTGACCTAGGGCTCCTCAGGGACAAAATATGTCACATTTCTTGATTATTTGGGAGGCAGACAAGTCCCTAGTGGAGGTCCTCCACAGAGTCGTACAACTCACACATGTGGTCAACAGCAAAATGTCTGCTGATACAGGCTGGCTCACTGGAAGGTATTCTGCCATGAGACTGATTGATTGCTGATGCACTAGTTCCACAGAATGACTGCTTCTGAACACAGTAGGATGCATTTCGTTCCTCCCCGTTTTTGTTGATGTAAGAGATTATTATGATATTGTCTGACATCATGAGGGCATGTTGAACCTGAATAACAGAAAAACGGCTTTGCAAACCCTTTGAACTGCTCACAATTTCAAAATACTGGAGAGCATACTGGACTCTCAAAATGTCCAGATGCCTTGTGTTGTATGATTCCCCTGCGAGTTCCCTATCTCAAAGATGAGATGCCTACAACAATCATTTTATCTGATGGGGAGGCAAGAAAGGGAATACCCACGCATACCTGGGGATTTTTCCACTGCAGCAGAGATATTACATTGGCAAAACAGCTGTATGGCATTCGTGGATGGTCAGTTTGGTGAATACACTGTTTTGAAATCATGCTTACAGATAACCAAGGTGGTGCTTGGAACATGGTGTGTTGTAAGTGCATGAAACCATATGACCCAGGAAAGAGACAAATCTTGAGAAGTGTTCAAAGGTTGCTTGTGATTCGGTCTAGAAGATCGTTCATTGCCTGGAACCTAGCAACTGGGGACACAAGGAGCGGGGAGGGTATATGAGGATTTACAGACTGCTTTTAAAATTCTCCTGCTCTGGCACATGGAGTGAATGTGTACCCACCATGGAATAAACAAAGGGAATAACACTCAAAGATGACATATTTCAATGGCATGTGTTTATCTGCTCCCTGAAGCATAGTTGCTTCTAGCAATCTCTAAGAAAATTAAAGTACACAGATTTCAAATGAATAAACCAAAATGGGCCAAGTGGTTATATGTTGAAATAATGGTTAAATAAGTTACAGAGAATTATATGTTTACTATTAGGTAAGAAAACATATGTTAGTTATTGTTAATAACATTAAAGCAGACTTTTAAAATTAACCACATGGAAAGTTTTCACTATTACACTTCAGGAAATGGAGGCACAGTCATTTGGTTAATGATTGATATTTGTAGTTCAACTGAATTTTTCTTCTGTATACAATGAAGTAATTTTAACTTATTAAAAGCCAAACTCAGCAAATATCTGGGGGGAAACGGATTTTATCATGCCAGTGCACCATACCATAATGCCTGCAACTTATTCACAGCAACAGAAAACCCATAGGGATTTATTATTACTCTTCATTCAAAATGGGTTCATGAGCTCCATCACCTTAAGATGGGTACATGGAACCTATAAGACACGAACTTTTGTAACTGCTGTGCAGCACTTTCAACCTCTATTCTTAACAGGCATTTCTGTTGCTCTCCCCCTGACATTTCATAATTTGTCCATATCTTTCCTGAAGTGAGATACCCAGTATTCCAGTGGAGCCTTTATCAGTGCAGAGTAGAGCTGAAGAATTACTTCTTGTGTTTTGATTACAACACTCCTGCTAATATATCCCAGAATGATGGGTTGTTTTTTTTTTTTTGCAACAGCATTGCGTTGTTGATTCACATTTAGCTTATTATGCACTCTAACTCCCGGATCCTTTTCTGCAATTCCCCTTCGTGTAATTAATAATCCATTTGTCTTTTTCTTAAGATTCATCATAGGTCAAATCAAGCAAAGCAAGAATGGCACTTCTACAACTAAGAGACAAAGAACTGGATTACAGAGGTGTGATTTAAATCCACCACACATCCCTAAGCCACAGAGGGACTGTTAGTTTAAAGCACTGAAAATGATGCAAGCTGGTACACTTTAGAGCTATGTTTCATCTGATTATTAATGGCTGAATTAACAGTATGCAGTACACCACCACCTAACAGAAGGTATGTGTGACATCTTTTGAGGTTGAATATTGAGGTTCACTGCACTCTGGATTACTGAATGCTGCTCTACAAAGAAGTGCTGTAGGACCACTAACTCAGGGCATGGTTGGATAGGGAGACATGCCCAGGTCTCTTCAGTGAGCTGAACATCTTTCAAAACCTGAAATGCAGTCCCCTCATCTCCTTCTCCCACCCTACTTCAAGATCACCCAGTTGATCTTCAGGAAGCAGATCAGCTTTAATGGCACAGGGCAGCATTTTCCCCTTCACTATTGGCCAATCTTGAAGATGGCAGGCTTCCTCCAAAGAAGAAATAAAAAGCTGAGGGGCTGAATGACCCTAAGCACAAACTTCAGAACTTGGTGCACTAGCTCTCTTCTCATCCATATCAGGGACCCAAGATCTTAAGATAAAGGATACAATGTATGTGATTATACACTAATATTCCCTACTGTTGGGGAGCCGGTAGCTAACAGTATATTTAGAAGGCTTAACTTTCCACCCTAAAAGATGAGTTTTCCCTCTCTCTCTATTGCATATAAAATACATTAAAAGAATGTTAAGATTGCAAACACAAGCTTTCAAAATGTAGAAAATGCCAGAATTAAGGTCATGCACCCAACCTTAGTTCTGCCATCTTGTGCATATGATTTATGAACCATCTTGAATTACATGAGAGCACAATGTTTTTTTCCACAGGAACCCCTCATGTCGACATACTGACCCCCACACTGTTCATCAAAAGGGCTGAAACCTTTACCATGCATAGCATTTTGTGTGGGGTTCGGGGGTGGGGAGAGGGTTGGAGAGAGAAAGACAGAGCGTCAGTAGGTTTCATAGCTAGGGGACACCAGGGGAACTGATGAGACCCACAAATCCTAAGTTTGAGTCCAGGCTCTGAGGGGGGTGTATCCAGTGGTTACAGATCATTCTGTCCCTGTTCCCTCCTCCCTATTGTCTAACCCCTTCTGCCTCAATACCTCCAGTCCCCCCCTTTAACCAAGAGCTCCTTGTCTCGGTACCAGTCACTGCTTGTGCCTCTTATATCTGTGCCAGTTATTTAGATACTATCAGAAATATTAATAAATAATTCTCTCTTTTACTGCCCCCCCACCCAAAACATTATTTTATACAGATCATTCTGTCCCTGCAGAACTGCAGATATTAACATTATGCCATTCCATGAATTCCCTCCTGCAATACCACATTGTAAAAGTGTAAGGTACCATTCAATACAAAGATGAGTGTTTTATTTTATTTTTTAAAAAATCGTGAACTCTGTAGCTAAAATAAAAACCTTTAAAGAGATACCTTTTCTAAGCTTATTCCAGAAATGAAATGGAATATTTAACAGGATCATGAACCTACTGTAGATTTAAAACTATTTTAGATGGCAAATTCTCTGGATCAGGGATTGCGTGTTATACAGCACCCAACACAATGGGGCTCTAAGCTTGATTGGGATCTTCTGAGAGATCAGACAACCAATATCTGCACTCAAGATATAGTAAACTTCCTCACTTCTGTATTCTCTTGCAGAATCTTCAAAGTAGTGGACTGCAGAGTTTTACCAGGTGCATTTGGCAACAACAAAGCTCTTAATAAAACCAAATGTTTCTATCAAAGATAACTTTTAAGATGACCTGCCAGACTGGCTAGCAGATCATGAAACTCCAGCCTTTTCAGCAAAGAAATATTCAATACCATGATTGATATGCTGGAAGAACCTTGTAGCTAAACAATCAATTTTATGGAAAGGCCAACACTCAGTTCCCAGAGGCAATCTAATTATGATAAAGTAATACATCAGCATTCCATAATAACTTGAGCCACTTAAGTCTATTACTCACCAGAAGAACCTAATTCCGGACAATAAAGCTGTCCCTCTCCCGGGAGAATGTTGAATCCACTTCATCACTGATGTGTAACTTTGGGCATATACGTTAATCTGGGATTTACAAAAGCCAGCAGATTGACAGCACGCGGCACTGAAACCTTCCTATGTCATCCTGCTAATGCACTTCAGAGCTTAACTAGAGGCACTGCCTTCGGTGATGGGAGGGTAGAACAATCATCACACAAGTTCATTATTTAAGAGACTCTGCTCAGACTTGCGTGGGCGCAGTTTTTGTTACAGAGACTCTTCCACACTAGGCACCACTGACACATTTACTCCAGACCTCGCACAGAGAGCACCACTTTCTATTCTCCTCTAAAGAGATCACCCAGTATGTTTTGAATGTTTAATATGGCCTCCCAATTATTTTTTAGGCCATGCCTTAGGACTCTGAAGGAAATCTATACCACCTCTCTGCTTCCAATGTGCCCGCTCATGGACCCAGGGTGCCCTGCAAGCAGCTTCCTGCTTCAATTCCCCTCTTCTTGGCATTTGCAATTCCCTTTTCGCATGGCTGATCACCTGCCACATAATATGTGATAGTGCAGTCCTCTCCTGGAGCACCCTCCTGCAACAGGCCGCGGCACAATTTGTGCAGCTGCCTTGGTTTCCCCTTTTGTTTCAGAGTCCCCAGTAACTCAAAACAACCAGTCCAAGTATAAATAGGCCTCTGTAGAGGTTAATTTATTACAAAACATCCCACACTCATAAACCATACTTCTCCAGCACAATCCAAGGAGTGCATTCAATCTCAAGAGTCTCAACAATTTACTACCACACCAAGTACAGCTCCAGCATCTTTCTTCGGTTGCCCATTTTGATGGCACGTATTCCTGAAGGTTACATAATCTTTAATTAAAGATGAATCTTTAATTCCTGCAGACTCGAGGGCAATCTTGGTGAATTGGCAACCCTACTTTACGATGACTGAAGAACAACAAAGAGATCTCACAAAACGGGGAGACTGGGCAACAAAATGGCAGATGAAATTCAATGTTGATAAAGGCAAAGTAATGCACACTGGAAAGAATAATCCAAACTCAAGTACAAAATGATGACATCTAAATTAGCTTTTATGCTGAAGAAAGTTCTTGGAGACACTGTGGACAATTCTCTGAAAACATCTGCTCACTATGCAGCGACAGTCATAAAAAGCTAATGGAACAATTAGGAAAGGGATGGATAAAACAAAAAAAATATCAAAATGCTCAGGGATACTAGAACAATTCTTACAGGGAGTGTGCTGAGAGCTACTGAAACAAACTCTAAACTCTGTATATGGATACCACTTCAAGATACGGAGTGTGACAGTACCTCCCCACACTCCTAGTTCCACGTATGACAATGCCACTATCTAAATCTATGCTATCCTCACACCTTGAATACTGTGTGCAATACTTCTAGCCCCAACTCAACAAAGATGTATTAAAATGGGAAAAGGCACAGAGAAGGGTGACAAAAAAAATGGTTGAGAATATGGAAGAGATTCCAATTGAGGCAAGATTTAAAAGACTGGGACCATTCATTTTAGAAAAGAGATGACTAAGGAAGTGATGAAGTACAGAAACCTGTCACTGGCCAACAAGGGATTAAAGCAGCTGCTCTGGGCTCAGCCAGCCCACTCCGCAACACCTGCAAGAGATACACAGGGTGGAGGATATTAAAGGAAGCAGAACAGCTCTCTGGGGGCAGCCAGGGAAGAGAAAGGACCTTTATTACCTTGAAACTCCTGAGAAAAGGGCTGAGGGAAGGCAGGATCTCTCTCATCAGCAACTGCATGAAAGTCTCTCCTGAGGGCAGGAAGGACCTGCTTGCAACAGAACTGGAGAGGGAGCCATTTCCCCCCTCATCTTCTAAGCCAGTTTGTTTGTGCTGATTCCCTGTGTTTTGTTAATACACTACTCCTGAAGGGGAGAAACTTGGAGCTAACCTGGCTGGAGGACCACGGAATCAGAGGAAGCAGCCGCCGCTCCAAGAGGGAGAGAGCTACCGCACCAGACTCAGCCATGAAAAGATGCCAAGGGGTGAGCTGACAACCCCCATCCCCTATCTTCCTGTTACAGACTGCAAACTTTGAACAATAGTGGGGTGGTAGGAAGTGGCCCATGGAAGGCAGTCTTCAGGTGCTCCTGGATGTCAGACCCATTTGCCCACCTGGCTTGGAGCCTGGTGGAGTTGGAGGTCCCGGGATTCCGTACCAAAACCCCTCTCTGCATGTCCAAGGGCCTACGCTCCTGACCACTATGCAATACTCCCCATGAGCAAACCCCATTACTGAGGATGTGACAGAGATCTATAAGATCATGAATGGCGAGGAGAAAATAGCCAAGGAATTGCTATAACAAAAGAACGAGGGGTCACCCAATAAAATTAACAGGCAGCAGGTTTAAAACAAATATAAGGAATCACTTCTTCACACAACATAAAACCTGTGGAACTCACTGCAATATGATGTTGTGAAAACCATAAATATAATTGGACAAAAAAACCAAATTATATATATTCATTACATAGGTCAATCATTGGCTATTGACGTACTCTGGGAGTCCCTAAACCTCTGACTGCTGGGACTGGATCATTCAGGAATTGACCTCTTATGTCCACTGCCTCTGAAGCATGAGGCACTAGCCACTGTCAGAAGACAGGATCCTGGGCTAGCAGCACTATTGGTTTGACCCTGGCTATTCTTATGTTCTTGTGGAGCAGGAAAGCTTGGCCCAACTTCATTTGAACCACGTATGTTGCTACTCTCACCTCTTCTTATAACTGCTATTGGGATCAAGTTCCTTTGTGACGAAGTGCTACAACACAAACAAGGAATTCATGTTGTTGTTGGGACCCATTCTAGATTCAGTCGTGTTTCTTTTTCCAGAGAATTATTAAAATCATGTGCACACCATCAGCAGTTCACACAGTGCTTTACGGAAAGAGACTAAGACATGCTCTCTGCCCCTGATTTAGTTAGCCTCTGAAGAATTAGAATTAAAGGACATTTTTATAAAGTTCTATTTAAATAAAAATCTGAGAAGAAGACTGAGACTAACATTTTAACATTGACATATGGCCAAATTTACCCTTAGTGTAACATCCCCGAAGAAGAAAAAGTTATACAAGGATCAAGGTTAGTCCACAACAGCAGAGTATAGAAAATTATAGGCTTCAATTAACAAGTTTATCTTGATTGGATATAAAATTGATTTACCTTAAATGCTGACTCTAATTATACTGTCGTTCTTAATCACTAGATTCCTCCAACACAATTTTGCAAATCACAGACATTAAGCAGTACCACTTTACATGCATCATGTGATGGCACAAGATGCATGAGGAGTGCTTGGACTGTGCATGTAGTACACAAGAAATCAGGTGATTTCTTTCCATACCAGGGAAGTAAAAACAAAACAAAAACAAAAACAGAACAAAACAAAACAAAGAAACCCTCTTTGGAGCAGGGATTATGCCTGCCTCTACATCAACAGAGGAGCTAGCACAACACAACACCAATTTGACCCAGGGCTCTGTGTTCCTTTGTATATAAATAATGATCAATCATCTTTTTGGGAAGCCCAGCACCTGACATGAAATTCTGGAGACTAGGGACTAAAAATAAAAATTTGATAAATTTTAGTACATAATCAAGTGGGTAACATCTGCCTCAATAAAATAATGACCTATACAAAGTGTATAACATATAATTAAGACAGAAAAGATAAACAAAAGAAAGCCTAATGAAGTAGTTTGTAACAGCCAATAGCTCACTTGGTCTAAACTGAGTGCAACTGAGCCTTAAGTTTATGTACTGAAGGGATGCTGCCAATAAAACAAAGTGTCCAACAATCCTTTCTATTCATAGAATACACTGTTACATAGAACTGCAGTATTCTCAAACCAATGTCCTTTTGTTCCTCCCAATAACGCTTCAATCATAGTTGTAAATGGGAATTTCTGCTCACTTTGCTACTTTTCTGCTTGGCTGAATTTTCTAATGAAAATGTCTGCTCTCTCTTTTCAGAGAGAATACAAGTGTCATTCAAATTTTACACACCATGCAATGACAGATTGCATTTGTTCAGATGCAGAAGTATTTGAATATGCTTCATTACAAGGCCTGGCACTTTTACAGATGCAAATGTTAAAAGTTATTTTAATGCACTAAAGTGTTTAATGGTGGTTCACTCAGGCTTTAAATGTTTACTTTTCATTTTTTTCTTTAAAGAAAAACTGCATCTTATACATGACACTGCAGTAATATATCCCCCCTTTCTTTCTCTCTCACTTGTTAACAATGCCCATTACCTCAACATCTTGTTCTAGGTCATCAGAGTAAGATTACTTGAAAACCTTCCTTTTAGATTTGACTTTCCTGGAAATAACAGTTGTGATAATCAAGTGTTCTTGCAGTGATGCAAAAGCACTGCCCCACAAATATGACACACTGAAAACAGCCCCAATTTGGATACAAAAATCAAGCACCCCAGAGAAGAAGTGCCAGAATTAAGGTTTTTCTTTCTCAAGTCCCCCATCCTATTCACTATACATCTTTCAACTTCAGCAATTAATGAGGCAGCGGTCCTGCAGCCAACAGCTCACTTCTCTGAGCACCCTTCATCCTGCCCAATGAATGAGCCAGGAGAGTGCAGGAAGAGAAAAGAGCAACTAGTGATTAAGGTAGTTAAATGTCACGCTGGAAATGTGGATACTATCTCTACCACTGCCACAGAGTTTATGTGTAATTTCACACTAAACCAAACCTTTCCCACCTCTATTCCTACCCCTCTTGTTACCAAGACCCTGCCTCTTCCATCCCTTTTACCAGCACTCTTCACCTCTCTGCATTCCAACCAGGTTACTCCCTCCTTCTCCATGCTGCATGACACTACAAAGAAAGAATCTCCATTCTCAAAATTACAGTGCCACAGAATCCCCCAGCTACTGGGAAGTACAGCGTCAAAGAAAGTCCTGCACGGCCCCCTGTAGCCCTGCAATGGGCAATATTTAATTGCGTTGTGCGGATGGATGGACATGAAGTAGGGTCAACGTATAGGAACTGTGTGGGAATGGAGCATGTTCAGTGCAGACAGAAGTTTGACTGTTTTCAAATGTAAAAAGACTCATAATAGAAAGAGGGCAGCATTGAAATAATCATTTTTTTAAAGCTACCAAAAACAGTATAGGTTATGAAAAGAATAAAAAAATAGGACAAGTTTAGAGAATTATGACCTTCTTTGTCCCCAAGAATTGCTATGGAAAATGTAAAGCTGGTAACTCTAAAAATGAGAAGCTCAATTTTGCTTTGTCTGTAAAAGTTCTTTTTCTCCTAGATGTAGCAAGAATTTCAGATCCTCCACATTAGAATAAAGTTGGCTCAAAATACATTTCCATCAAGCATGCGTTTTATGTAGAACAAGGTGTCACATGCAGCATACATTAGCACTATACCAATAAGGGAAGAGAAGTCAAAGGTTGCTTGAAGCCCATTTTCCATACTAAAGACTATATATTCACAGAATCATAAGGCAGAAAAGATTCAGATCATGCCAATCAAACTCCTTGTCAGAGCCCTATAGTTCTGTTCCTCAATTTCATTCTTTTATTCTTGGCTGTATCCATACGTACAACCAACCAACCTTTCTTCATGACTGGTGTGTAAACCCTTCAAATATGGATTTATATTCTCTCCCCACATCACTAATCTAGGTGGCCCAGCTACTGAAACAGTTAGAACTGCTGCCCTCCAACTTTAGCTTAGTAGGAAGCTGCACTCTTCCTTCTGGATAGGGATTTGACTGCAATGATCCATGCATCTGTTTTCTCCAGAATGGTTAGTGTAATTCACTATACATGAGGTCTGCTATAAGGAGTGGATACCATCATAGAGAAAACTTTCCCGACCAAAATGATCGGTCTAATGCACAGATATTACAGTGATAAGTACTACAGAAAACCTAAGATAAATAAATAGAGATTATGTTTCAAAAACACACATAGCTAGCTTCCACCCCTTGTGCGGAGAGAATGAGTTTTGGATCATTCTTTTCCTTAAGTATTTGTTGCATTTTTCCAAGCTACATCTGATCTTGTTTTCTGTCTGTATTTTTAACCTTTCTAGGTCTCTAGAATTCCTCTCTGTCCCAAGTGATGGCTGCAGTCCCACTCAAATTTAGTATCACTGCTGAGAATCACTTCATCAAATGGCATCATGACTAATGTATGGTGACACCAGATCAAGCATCAAATCAAATCCTAGAATCCACTAGGAAAGATTTTAAAAAATAACCTGGCCAATGGGAATTTGCTGCTGGGAAGTGGGCAAACAGAGATACTCCTTGGCTCCACATCAGCACTCTGGCTCCCAGGGCATGACATTGAAGACTAACAGTCTGCCGGATGGCATTAGATCACATCCTCCACCAGAAGGTCCCCCATACCCCTTGCCTCCTATTCTAGCACCATGCAGTGAAGAGCAGACCACAGCACTTTGCTCTCACTATGGCATTATACAGGGCATTTGTCAGCGTTAAACAAGTGACGACTAGAGATGCAGCTTGAGAAGACGATTCCTGTGTGAAATATAGCAGATGGCAAAAGAGAGGAAGAACATAAGAACAGGCACACTGGATCAGGCTAATGGGGTCCCTCTAGCCCAGGTTCCTTTCTTCAATAAGGCCAGTGCCAGACACGTCAGAGCGAATGAACAGAACACGGCAATTATTGAGGGATCCAATCTCAGTCATCCATTTCCAGCCTCTGGCAACTGGAGGTTTAGGAAGTGTGGTATTGCAGCTAATAGTCATTGATGGACCTACCCTCCATGAACTTATCTAATTTTTTTTTTAACGCAATTATCCTTCTGAAGAAGGAAGCAAATACTGCTTAGGAATAACCACCTATATTATCACATTGCATACCAGCAAAGATTGTTTTGAAACCTCTTCCTCCCTTTCCGCACTTCAAACAAGGTCCAGTACTTGCATGACAGTATGCTTATCATGCATCTCTTCTTCTAGCTTTCTGTGTGCATGCTGGGCTTCTTCACAAGATGCTGCCTTTGGGCAATGTTAGAGTTCATCCTCTCTCTTCCATCTTTATCAGCCTTTCCCTAATAGTTAAATAGTCATGTGGCTAGTAAATAGTTCCCTACAATTTAATAGATTGGTGCTCACCTTTGTTCAATCCATTACCCAGTTTTCACTATTCATGCTAGAATATTTGTCAGTGAAGTACAAGTCACACAGGATGACAGTTCCAAAGGCAGCATATACTCTCTTCTACGCCTTGTGATCTAAGAGAGCTGATTGACGTTTTTTGAACAAAAAGTCTTTTTCAAAATATAAAATAAACCTAAGAAACTGGTGACTTTAAAAAAAATGTTTCATTTTAATCAAGAATGTGTCCAAAACATTAAAAATTCTTTACTTACCAACATTTGGTACCAAAAGTGTTAACAATTGTTTCTATTATATTTTTAATAAACCTGTAGAGTAAAAAATTATTTTTTTAAAAGGGTCAATTTTGAACCCTATGAAGTAAAAAAAAGAATAGTTTAGATAGTATTTGTAAATTTTGTTTGCCTAACCAGTTCAAGGTTTTAGTAAGTTATCATATGGATGGGATTCAGGAGAGATTATAAATAGCAGCAATTAAACCAATTTTAACATTCTAGCTATAAAAGTACCATCTTCTACTGCTGTTGCAATGTATGGAACAAGCTGAAGCTAGACTGTTACTTTGTGCTCTTTACGTCAGAGCAGACAGCAGACAGATGCTCTGCAATATTATTTGTGAAATGCAAATCTCTCCTAAGAAGTTATTTAGAATTCTATGCCTCAGTTTCAGTTGAAATGGCACTTCAATATTCTTCCTTACCTAAGAGTCTGTTAGAGAAATGGATTCAAAATTGGATTGTTGAATTTTCAAATATTACTGTTAGCTCTCCTTCTTCCCCCCGTTTTCCTTTGCTCTAGTGCTTAGGTAACAGTAACAGTACAATTGAATATAATCATCACAACTAACTTATAGAAAGCCAAGGAGGTTTGGAAGATAAAGCCATAGAGTCAAGATCCACAAGAAAGCATAATGAGGATAGGGAAATCTCCGGGCATTGCATCATTTGCAGGAGGGGTATGCAAATGCCACTCTAGAACAATATGTAGTAGACTGGCAGACACGTAGAGATATAGATTAGAGAAGCCTCCTAACACACATTTGCAGGAAGTCACGGAAATAAACATACGAATAGATGAACTATTGCACATGGCTTTAAGGTTTAGTTACTGTCAATTATTTTAAGTAAACAACTTCAAATATTAACGTTTGATGGGGAATTAGGCAGACTGTATAGAAAGACTTCGTTTTACTGAATGGTTCTGAGTTCTGTCTCTTTATCTATCTGTTTTTCCAACACCTTTGGAAAGCGTTATTTCAGCAGGAAGATTTAACTCCTTTTTTACTTTGTTAGTTGTTCAAACCTACTCTCTGTCCTGATGGAGAATTATGATGGCTATGAAGACAAAATCGAAATCCGAAGTTCTTCACTGCCTCAGCAATATCATCTTGCCATAGCATAAGCAGCAGTTGAAAGATCAGTGACTCTGTTCAGCAGATATAACATGTTGATTACAACAGCCCAATTGATCGTCTTCCATGCTATTCTATTGCTAAGCACTCTCTGTAGGAAGGACCAACTTGCTTACAAACTGCTATTCCTTCGTAGGTCAGGTCTATTGACTTCACTATTTTACAGGCAAGCTGGGAGGAGCTAAAAGGAATTGTGCCTACATTTAATGATTTTTGTCAATGCAAATGAACAAATACCCCCTAAATGGTGCAAAAATCAGACGGCTCAAACTCACCTTACTTAACCATATTTGTTTTGTCTGTGTTGTCATACCTACAGCCAGCAAAGACTGACAAGAGAATGTCTTGGATTCAACACACCTGGCATACACCCTGGCTTTTAGCCTGTCTCCTGGAAGTGCCCTTTTAGTGTCATGGACCTCATGGATCCCCATCAATCCACAAGGCAAGTCCATGGTCTCTGTGACTCCAAAACTCAGCCTTTGGCACCAGAAATGTAGTTCCTTCAAGTAAGTCCAGCCAAGCCAGACCCCCTAGGAGAGGTGCAATAACTGTCAGTAGACACAAAAAGCATTCCTTTCCAAACAAAGAAGCAATTTAATAGTCCCCGGGAATAGAGAATCTGAACATCCTTGGGTTAGTGGAAGAGAGGCCAAAGCCAGGTCAAAACCATGCTCTGTTTCCCTGAACTTCACTCCTGCCCTCTGCCCCCACCCATTTCTCAGGTCTGGTCTACACCTAAACATAAGATCAACCTAGCTACATCACTCAGGGCTGTGAACAATTTCATGCTCTGTGAGACATAGTTAACCTAGGTCAACCTAACCCCCACTGTAGATGTGGCTAAGTCGAGGGAAGGATTCTTCCATCAACCTAGCTATAATCTCTTGGGAGAGGTGGATTAACTTTATCAATGAAGAAACCTTTTCCATCAATATAGGAAGCATCTATCCTACAGCACTACGAGCTCTCTGTCTATATATTATCCCTCATCCCTTTGTTTCTAGATGAAGTCTTTACTCCCTGCAGGGAGTTTATATGGGGGGGGGGGGTGTCTCTTCCTCTTGGAGATTTATTACTTGGAATTAACATCCTAGTCATTGTGATTTCCACTGACCCCTTACAAATTCTCCATTCACTTGAGTGGATTCCAGCCAGAACTTGTTAAGCAATCGGTTCCCAACTCAGACAGGCTATGTCGCATTCTACCAACCCCCATTTCCTTATAACTCAGTATGCAGCAGTGCTGAAAGCACAAGGAAACTGTAGAAGAACTGGATCAAACTGACTTTGTTGCCCAAGTGGACACATAGCCGCCTATTACTCAGCATTGTCAATAGCAGACGTAGTGTTTTGCAGCAGGGGATGATCCTTGCGAACTTCACCATCAAGTCTATAATCCAGACTATTTTGTAGGCAGATTACAGATCTACAAGGGCTAAACCAATCTTGCATCTCCTCTGGAATATGGCCTTGATGTGCATTACAAGGGCCAAAACTTGGTCACAACTGTGTTTAGGCCAGAATCCTGCTTGTTCTTCAAGGATCACTGACTTGTCTAGAGGACTGATTCCCCAGAGGATATGTTCCAGGTATTTGTAGTTTACAGGAGTAATATTGACCTATAACACCTGGGATCATCAGTTGGTTTGCCCTGTTTGAGCATGGCAATGATTATCACCTCCAGCCAAGCTTTTGAGCTGTATCCTAATTCCATGGTTTTGGTGTACAGTTTGCCAGCCATTGGAGTCCTCTGGGACTCAGTTGATGAAGAAATTCTAGGATACCATCTTTCTTCATTACAGCTAAATCCACTTTCACTTCATCTACACCAATGGTGATAGGATCTTATAGAGCTTCTACTTTTATGAAATACACCATTTTTATGTCACTGCCCAGAAGAGATTAAGATCAAAACTTTAAATAATATGTAAAAGAAAGAGCCCGAGCTTCAGTGGAGTTCTTTTTCTTGATTTAGTCTTCTGTAATGTAACAGTGTTTGGTCAAGTACCTTCAGCAGCACAGTAATTCTATACCATAGTGGGCATTGGCTTAGCAGAGAAAAGATTGAAGAGTACCATCTGTTAAGACCCTAGTTCAGCAAAATACTCAAGTAAGTGCCAATCTTTAAGCATATGTTTAAATCCTTTGACTTCATAAGGAATACTTAAGGTGTTTTGCTGAATGAGGGCCTAGATTGCCAACACTGATATGCTGCTGAAGGACTCCCATCTGAACATGACCTGTTCCAACTCTTTTATCTTCAAGATCTGACAGAATGATAGTACAGCATACCACCATTGACTTCATGTCAGGTACTATAGTATTCTCCAGCCATAAAGTTAAACACTTAAGAAGCAATCCTCACAGACCACAATGGGGAGTCCTGCTTTTAAATCAGTGGTGTGATCTTACGATAAGTGTTCCAAGCATATATAAAGAAACTACAAATTCAAAATACAAGAATAATGGCTAACACTAGGGTATTTTCTCCTTCTCCAGTCCTCCTTATCTAAATCACTTGGCTTGGATAGGAATGCATGCTTTTTTATAAGACATTTTCTCATAAGAATGGTTATTTAGATAAAGCACTAATGGTTGCAAATTGAATCTTTTGTGAGAGACTGGATAACGGTAATGTTACACAGGCAGTTGCTCTTTCATAAGAAGATTGCTTTATATTTTAACATAAAAGCTACATGTTCCATAATTACTATAATTTAAAGCCCCTCTTGACACTGACATAGTGGGATAAGGTTTGTTGTGGTTTTTTAATCATGGAGGTAGTTATACTACTGAAAACTGGAATAAAAACTGGTTTTACATCAGTTTGATAAAAGGAAAAGCTCAAGTCACTTGGATACACTTCCTTTCTTATATTTCAGAGTTGCTTTTTAAGTTAACCAAAAAGAACAAACCATACTGGAAGGGCTTGGTAGGTTACAAAAGAACACAACAATCATACTTATCTGACTTTATTCTAAAAATCTCATTTCCCACACAGTGCTTGGAGAACTAAACTAACTTGTCAAATTGATGTATTTATGAATTGGAAAACAAAGCAAAGGGTATTTAAAAACTTGTTTTAATTTAAAGTCTGAAATATATCCATCTGGAAGCACTGAATATGAAAAATAATATTTTGAATTGTTTTTTAAGAAGCATGGGTCCCCAATTTGATAAATCCTCCTCCCCTTTTAAGACAACATTTTTATTTATTTATTTTGGCCCCTAATACACGTCCACCAATAACAGCTATAATAATTAATAGAGAGATAAGGCAGATGAGGTAAATCTTTTATTGGACCAACTTTTGCTGGAGGAGAGCTCTTGGACAGATTATTAAGCACAAAGGGTTCACTTATCATTTAAGAGACTACTTGACTGAGAGTTGGGCAAGGGCCTATGTCTTCAAGGACAGGAGATAATACAAAATGGAAAGCTCCCTCTCTCTGGGACATAGACAAAGTATGAACTCACTGTTCAGGGGCCTAGTTCTCCTTTCTGCCCAAGGACTCCCCCTGCCCCACATCAGAAAAGCTCCACCTCAGTTGGCCCAGGCTACTGCCCCACTCCAATCCCAGGCAGCCTGAGCTCCAGAACACTAGACAGCCTGAGCACTAACCCCAGCCCCCATCTGCTCTGGAGGACAGCAAAGGCAGGAAAAGGAGCAGCACCTGAGATGGGGACATGGAGAAAAAACAAGATGCAGCAGGAGGGAATGGGGCTATGCCAGCTGCTTGGAAAGGCTTCGCCTCCCCTAGCCTACGATTTCTGCTGCCTATGTGGTGGGGAAAAAGATGTCTGTTGGCCTAGGAGGTGAAGGATTTCCACTTGGCTCAATAGGATCATCTAGTGGACTCTTTCCTGCAGCTCAAGAAGATGTTTTGCACTTCTGATGAACACTCCCCTTCTGGAGAAGATATCCATCCAAATGCTATGCTTTGAACCTGCCATTGTATTGTGCCGGCAGTTTGGGGGGAAAAGGAACTGGAAGTGGGGGATGGGATGACAAAGAAGGCTGAGAAATCAGATTTCTCTCATCCAAAATAGGGCAATCAGAATGGTCATGGCTCTCTCTTTCCTGATCCTGATGAGTATTCATGGCAGGAGTGAAGGCGTAGTTGATCTGGTCCAACCAGCAGCATATGAAAGAAAGGATATTGATACTGTCCGGAACAGTATGTGAGACATGTGTTGTTGGCATGGGACACAAAGAGGTGTCTCAGTGGGAGGTTCTGAGTCTCCTATTCCTTGGGGATGTTGCTTCCTATGGTGTCATGGAGTTCATGCATGGGCTCGATAATGAATTTTTTTGCTCAGAGTTTGCACTCAGGTTCTGAATCCCCAAAGATAGGCGGCCAAAAAAAAGGATCTTGTAGGCAATGCACCAATCCCATAGATAGACCATTTCCACAGACTTCAACTTCATGCCCTCTTGTTTGTTGATTTAATAAATAATGGTGGTGTTGTCAGACATGATGAGAACATAATGGGAGTGCATCCGGGATTCCCGAGAGCTCCGTCTCCCTTGCGTAGGTGACCTTCCACATGTGCTTCCCTTTCTGCAAGGGATGTATCTGTGATGATCGTCCTATCCAGGGAGGAGGAGAATCCCTACTCATATCTGTCAATGTGTCTATCCATCACTGGAGGCACGAGAGCACCTCAGGGAGGGAGAGGAAGACTGTCAATATAAGGACTATGGCATGCTGAATGGATAAGTAAACTCTCTGGAGCCACATCTATAGGGAGTGAAGATGGAGGCAAGTGAACATGATGATGTGTAGGCTGCCCATGGCCAAGGAGAGAGAGGCAAATCCTGACTGGGATAGACAGACTGACTACTTGGGTGACAAGTTCTTGCAGAGTCTTGAATCTGCCCCTTAGTAAGTAAGCTTGTCCTATCACTGGGTTGATGGAGGCATTTAATGAAAGCAGAGAACTGACTGAAATCCTGAACTTTTCATCTTGTGCAATCTCAGCCACACATACATCTCCCTTCCTCCCACCAGCTCCTCACCCCCACCATCTTTTAAATTGCAAAAGACCTCAGTAGATGCAAGTTACTGCAAAAAAATAGTTTCCTAATAATAGCAGCCAAGGAGTGTTTTAGCTTTTAATTATGTACTGATTGTCTTTTTTACATGAAAATTTCTGCATAAAAGATATGGTATCAGTAAAAGGAAATTCATATGCATGTGTCACCTGAGCTTGAGAAAGCACAAAATTTGGGCTCCCACATAATACCTGAAGTGAAGTGAATTTTACAAATCTCCACAAGCTTAAGGCTTTGTCTACATGAGCACTTATGCTGGCAAACTTCTGTTGCCCAGCACTGTGAAAAAACAAACCCTCCTGAGTGACATAAGTTTTGCAAGCATAAGAGTTCATCTGCACTGTGCTATGTCAGCAGGAGACACTCTCCTGCCAACAAAGCTATACCACCACTCCTAGAGCTGGTTTCATTATACTGAAGGGAGAACCCTCTCCTGCCATGGCTACATACACACTCATATAGTTGTGCCGCTCTATGCTTTTAAATGTAGACAAGCACTAATTCAGACAGACAAGGCACAGCATGGCCAGTTGTTGGTCACCTTTTAACTGTGACTTTTTTCAAGCTCCTCTCAATGGCTTACTCCTGTTTCAGATGAAATCAGTAGCAAAACTCAAATTGATTTCAGTAAGAGCAGAACAGGAGGATTGTGACAAACAATTAAGAGTTAGTAAGTGAGTGTCAAGCCATTAAATTCATTTGCATAAGTGACATCCTTAATTTTACTAATGTGTAAAGGTTTGCCTGTGTATATAGGTCATTTAAAAGACAGGAAACATGCTTTTTAGATTTGCCCCATCTTCCTTAATATAAAACAGGAAAATAAAGCATTTCCTCTAAAACATTACCTTTCGCACATTAATTACAGCTAGGTAAACTGAGTGCAAAAGCTAGCCTGGAGGGGGCTTGAAATCAGTGTTGAGAACCCCAGCACTGGCTTGTGGTTATCTGACATATGAAACTGAGGTAGAGATTCCATGGCAGGAATTGTATGGTATTTTGCTGGTAGGGATTTTGTTTTCTTCTGTGGTGAAAGAAGTCACTATAAATGGTAGCTTGAAGCTTCTATTTAGTAAAAAGGAAAAAAAATCATTTTATATGCAGGCACTATTTTTTTTAAACATACTGAACCATTTTAGTGAAAGAACAAAACATTTCCTGCACAGCATACAAGATCAGACAACAGAGAAAAAGTACATGTGGTTCATATATTTGCTGCAATCTAGTTTCAATCTTCTACAGAAAAATTGCCATTCCTCCCAAAAAAGCTGCCATTATCGCAGTGAGAAAATTTGCCCAAATAAACTCTAAGTAAGTTGGTATGACAATGTTCCTTTGACCTGAATATAATAATATATATAAATATAATATAAATATAATTAGGATAGATTTAAATATTTTATACATTAAGAACTAATTTAATATTAGATCTAAGAAGGAAATGATCCCCAGAAATCTTGATCCTCAACCATTACCACAATTTTTAACCTTTTTAAATTGTCAATTCAGGTGTTCAAGATAAGTAAAGAACGATGCCTAGAACCCCAGATCTGATGACACGCTTGAAGCAAAAGCTCATGCGATAAATAAATCGGTCAGTCTTTAAAAGTGCCACCAGACTCCTTATTTGTTTTAACCAGTCTAAGTTACTAACCAATTAGGAGGCTTTTACTATGTTATTAATCAACTGTAATTGATTAATAATAGTTGGTCAGTCATTTTGCTGTGAGTACTTATATATTAGAAAAATAGCAAAAGAAAAAATGAATTCACACTATTTGGGTAATGTTGATTAATTTGGCTCCCAAACCACTGAGGTTCGAGTATCACTGCTTTATCTCATAATCAGTCATTAAGAAAGATTTCTAAACCACAGGGTTTTTGTTTCCCCCCAACGTAAGAAGTTTAAACCATTATTTACTATAAATAAGCTTGGAGATCCACAAACAAGTCCAAGAATTTTAATTCAATACCATTTAAATCTGTAGCAAACTAAACTTCTATGTAAATGTGATAGCCTTTTCATTTTTATTACCGTATACGGAAAGATTAATTTTGTTTGATCTGTATAGAAAAAATTGTCCAACGATGAAAATGCTGAATATAGGTCAGTCAGTATTGTCACATACGGCATAAATATATCCTCGTAAGAAGAGCTAGCCACAACCAACTAGCCAACAATACTACAACTCATTTTTATATGAATATTATATAATAAAACTTTTCCTCTGGTGTCTTTTTGTAACCAGTATAAGAAAGACTGTTCCACTGTCATTAACCCAAAGGATCTGGGGATGGAGGAAGGTACTGGTGTCCACGCCTATTCAAATAAGAACAATGGTATAAATCTCTCCTACATGTAAAAATAATAGTCAAACATACTTTCAACACTATCAATGAGTTACACAAACATACTTATGATTTTAGCCTAAATAAGTGAATACCATAATATTGTATGGCGTGGGAATAGAAGATTTCTAAAGTAGTGGTCATCAGAAAGGACCAGACATAAATAAGTGATAGCGTGAGTATGATGGACTCTTGAGCCTAACCGTTATAGTTTCAGTTGAGGTGATTTAAAAAAATAATAATTTTTAAGGCT
>ML685813.1:5935247-5952320 GCA_007922175.1 Pelusios castaneus | reverse complement strand
AGAACCAGTACAATTGCTGCCTGCTCTACTGCTGGTTGAAAAAAGGAGGGATATGTGGAAAAGATTAAAATCTTTGTCAAAATGCTATTCAGGGTTTATTTTCATTTTTAATGAAAAAGTTCATTAAAAAAATCACAGTTCAGAAAATTTTGGCTAACAGTGAAAATGAAAAAAAAATGAGTTAAAGTACCTTTTTTTGGGGGGGGGGGGGGGGGCACAAGACCAATACTTACAGGAGAAAATAAAGCCACTGCTTTTTTTAGAACATTTATTCCATATGAAAGCCTGTATTTACAGCACTTCAAACCCAAAACTTCTGTATTACATGCAGCTGTTACCCTCTTCTATATTCCAAAATGAACCATTTTTAATTTATATTATTCATTCTGTATATTTACTGGGAATAAGAACAGTTTAAAAAGCTGTGTTGGATGCAAAATGTCTCCTGATACACAAAATGTTTTATTTTATGCTATTTTTTTTCAAGTAAAAGCTCGTACTTAGTTATTTAAAAACAATTTCTTTCTTCATATAGAGATGGTTATGTACTCAGTAAGGATGTTGGGGGGTGGGGAGAGGAAGGAAGGGAGAAGAGAATGGAAACGTGTTATAGCATGTTTGACCTTCAAATGTCAACATGTTCATCCTGCAAAGATCTTGTTTATACAATCGTAAAACGCTGTAACTTCCTCTAGGGATAAATTCTGAGCATAGCGATCAGTGCAGAGGTGGGATGGCAGGTGCCATCATAATACAGGTTTATGGAAATCAGTCTAGAATAGTTGTACTGTAATATGTGTTTCACATAATGGGAATACTGCCTAGTTTAGCACATTGGACATAGCTCCACACCCCCCTGCTGTTCTGGTGCTTTCAAGGACAGGATTAACTGAACACAAAAGATTAGCTAGTTTGTGCATATACAGTTCTTTGAAAATGAAACATCAATATATACAGTGTGGGCTGTATAAGGCGTTAGGTTTGTTTTTTATCTCAAATCTGTTAAATTAAGCACCATTTTACTCTAAGTATTGGTTGTAGATCAAACAGTGTTCTAAGTGAAAAATCATCCTGACATGGGCATGGCAATATTGTTGCATGGAAGATTCTCAGGTCTGGAAATACATGGGATTTTAATTTTACAGCAATGAGATTTAGGCACATTAGAGAAGTAAGCACAAATGCGCTCACTAGTAAAGGAAGTGAGCAATCCATTACTTGATATGTAACGCTGACATTCCAGGGGGGGAGCGGGCTCTTGGCAGTAGGGATCACATCTTAGACACTTGCATTTTACTTGTATGAACCTCACTGTAAGAACCTGTAGGATTAGAATCTGGGGTCATGGAGATTCGGGGGCTGCTGATGCCTGCCTCTGAATCACTACTTAAGGCTTAGATTGGTCTCCCCTAGAAGGACCCTGTGAAGCTAGATTTGACTGTCCCCTCCTCTCAGCCTCCTGATTGAACTATACCAATATTTAAAAAGGAATGCTTAATTATGAGGAGCAGACCCTGCTTGTGATAGACCCTAGACTCTGGTTTCTGACCCTAGTTTGTCCTTGACTTCACTATTCAATTGCTGTCTCTTACCTTGTGTCCAACCCTGATTTTCTGGTATCCTGATCTGCCTGCCAACCCTGACTTCTTAGTATTCTGACCCAGCTCTCTTCTGGCTCTGCTACTCACCTCCCACCAGCCACCCAAAGTCTGGTCCTGACACTCATACAAAAAAAGTTGATTTTCTGTTGCCCTCCCACCACTCCAAATGACACACACTTACAGTGGTCATCAAATAACGAACACGTAAATCATCCCAAACTCAAAAACAAATAAACAAAAAATCTTATTTCACGGATAATTTAATAAAGGAAAACACATTTCTATTCATAGGCCATGGCTATAAAAACTAAAGGAGTAATACATAGGTCTCCCTACAAGACTATGGAAATACAATCTCAAGAACATCCATTGTGAACAAGAGGCTCAAACTTAAATTCCATCTATTGCTTCTACAGAATAATTTTTCCTCAGCTTTCAAAACTTTAGTTCTTAAATACACCTCATTGAACATTTCAATGTTGTTCCTGAGTTGTTTACTGGTGATGAATATGAATCAGCACTTTATCACTTTCTACACAGCTATGAAATACTGGCATGAATGTATCTATGATTTTGCATATAATGCAGTGACTTCCTAGCTTCATCTACTTGTTAATTTTCTCTGAAAGAAATATTACCATTCTAGCTTTTTTTTTAAATGAATTGCATTATAGGATTTAATGCACAGGAGGAATGGTGGCAGTGCTTTTTGTTTTAATTGTTAAGACAATGATCTCAAAATAAGCACAAGAGAAGAGATGTGATATAGTTTTCAGCTGCACCAATGCTAAAGACTACATAGGACAGAGACAGTGAAAAAAACTGGTTATTTGCTCCTAAAGCACGTAGCCATTCACTCCTGTGGGGCTCTCATAATAATGAGTCTGCCTGTTGCAGGGAACACAGCAGCAAAATAGTATTAGCTTTAGGGACATGAGGTGGATTCCAAACCATTTTTAGTGGAAAAGGGAAATTTAAGACAATTCAAAAATCCCTCATGATTCCACCTGAAGTGGAAATGGGTGGACATTTTTTTTTGGCACAGATTACAAGAGAAAGCCCTTGATACTGCAACTATGCATCATGGAAACAACCTCCGACCAATGACATAGGAAAAAAACAGTCTGTGATCATGTGATTAGACTATCATAAAACATACACACAGGGGACCAAATTAAGTTTCTATGGACTTTCCAAATTCTGACATTTCTTAAATTTGAGCACTTGTCTTTGCAACCTTACTGTTCGCTTAACATAGGTTTGGGGCAGGGATGGTAGTATGCAACTAATATTTACATAATTTACTTAATTAAATTATTTTAGAAAAGCAAGCATACACAAAAACCATTAGGCATCTTGAATAGAGTTGCTATGAAAGTCATTCTGAGGCACTGGAAGAATTCATCCCAATTAAATGTTGGTCCTACTAATGGATTTAATTGATCATCACGCAGCTTTTCTACATATGAATAAATTACAACACATACTTGTACTTATGAAATTCATATTGGCATAATCCTATTTAGTTCAAGAAGTCATTTACTGGATTTCCATATATCTATGAATCCCTTCAATCAATCAATTATTCTGAAAGCAGATAAATAATACGTTTTAATTTCAATTGTCCTTATAGATTCCAATGCCATAAATATGGAATATAACCAGTGTTCAATATTTACATGGAAGAAATCTATTTACTGCCTCATAGTATATTTTCACAACTACTGGGATCAAGATATCTAATTGTTTTGACTTGTTCTGCAGTATTTGGTGATATAAATCTTATTACCCATATTAACTGACTCAGTATGAAAAGAGGGGTGTTTGTGTGTGTATAATGATTTAAAATTAGTATTCAAGTCTCTTTTTCCACCTTTGTATTTTCATTCTTTAAAAATTTAATGAAGTTTATCTTTATCCTTAGTCATGCATGAATGTACATGTACTTGCCAATTACCATTGATTTCTCTACGACAGAGGCTACACACAACACTTAAGCCTCCATTCAGCAAAGCGTTGAACACTGGCTTAGCTTTAAGTATGTCATGTGCTTTAAGAACTTTGCTACTTTACAGGAACATATTTAAGCAAGCAAATTCTTGCTGAATTGAGGTCTTAAGTGCGCAATGATTCAGTAGAGAGAAAACAGATGCTGGAAACCCTGGTAGCAAGGTGATGGAAAAATATCCAATGAGTCGAGCAGCTCTGGAGTGCAAGAGATGAATCAGGAAAAGATTCCTCAGAACCGAGACATTTTTAACATTTGGAATATGAAAACAGCATCAAGAGACACTGCTTCAGCAAGAGACTTCTACATTTAAGGAGACTTTTTCACTCTAGTGTTTGCATATCTTCCAAAAAAGTCTGGTTCATTCTGACAGAATTGTTTTAAATGTGCCTGCCAAAAGTGCAGAAAAAAATATTAATATCAGCATTAAGCAGGAATACTCCTTTTTATGAAGGAAACAATACAGGTGAATGGGTTCCTTTCACAGAACCACAGTAATAAATGATAGCACCTTTCACAGAATCTGAGATATAACTACTCGAAGCATCCTCACTAAAATATTCAAATTGCTTTCTCTTTCTGATCTTCTTTCCTCTCCTGTCAGCTGCTCCCGCAGGAAAATCTAAACAAGGTAGGTTGAAGATTAGGGCATTCTTTATTTAAGGAAAAGATAGCAACATGAGTTTGCCCACCTCAATCACACAGCTGAGTGGAAACTGAAGCAAGTAAGAAGAGTTGAATAACTAAACCAGCAATGTCATGAAAATTCTGAGATACAATTAGTGAATCTTGTCTCATTGATCAAGTAAAAAACAGAGAAACCCAGTGAGTACATCTGACTCTCTGGAAAGGGGTGCCTATTGTGTGTGGGTGTGGCTGGGAGTTTTCTGGGTGGAAGTTCAACTGAGAGAAAAATAAAATGCAAGCTTAAGCATTGACATAAAAAAGTGCATACTTTATGTGTTCTTTGTATTTAAAAAACTTAAAATTGCAAAAGGGTTACCAAATAAACCGCAACCCTTCAGGATATTGTGTACATCTATATTTAAATGTTTATTTTATATCAAGCATATGCCTTACAATTTTCTGGGCATATACATAAAAGTTTAATTAAATATCATGGACTTTTTATGGTCACAACTAAGTTTACTTATTTTAAAGAACACAGAAGTAAGAATGGCAAGTTAATAAATATTTACAACCCAAGCTATTTAAAAAAACAAATCCAAAGTTAGGCTTTTTTTTTTTTTTTTTTGGCACTGGTGAACAGTATAAGAATACTTATTGTGCAACTTAATTTGTTTATATACATAAAAGCTATTTGACTCCCTAAAGTAAAATGAGTACTTTGCTACTGTGTTAGAAGTAGGTGATTTTGTAATAATATTGGTATTTAAAAAATGTATTTGAATATAGCAAGCAAAGTTAGAAGCACACACTGAGAGAATCCATCTATTTACTAATATGCAAGGTGATCCTCTACACTTTCTCATGGAATTTTAATGGGGAAAATGACATATCATTTAATCTTGAGCTCTTGAGCTCTTGATCTTGGCTTAGCAGGGAACTCTGCGGGGAGCTGAAACATAAAAGGGAAGCTTACAAGAAGTGGAAGCTTGGACAGATGACAAGGGAGGCGTATAAAGATATTGCTCGGGACTGCAGGGATAAAATCAGAAAGGCCAAAGGACAATTGGAGTTGCAGCTAGCAAGAGATGTGAAGGATAACAGAAAGGGGTTCTATGAGTATATCAGCAACAAGAAAAGGATCAGAAGTGGTGTAGGTCCCTTACTGAATGGGGCAGGCATCCTCGTGGAGGAGGATGCGGAAAAGGCTGAAGTACTCAATGCTTTTTTTACTTCAGTCCTCACAGGGAGGGCCAGCTCCCAGGCTACTACACGGGGTAACACGGAATGGAGAGAAGAGCGGCCCTCGGTGATGGAAAGTCAGGTTAGGGAACACTTAATGAAATTGGATGTGCACAAGTCCATGGGGCCGGATGAACTGCATCCGAGGGTGCTGAGGGAGTTGGGGGAAGTGATTGCAGAGCCGCTGGCAATTATCTTTGAGAACTCGTGGCGAACGGGGGTGGTCCCAGAGGATTGGAAAAGGGCAAATATACTACCTATATTTAAGAAAGGGAAAAAGGAGGATCCGGGGAACTACAGACCGGTCAGCCTCACCTCAATCCCTGGGAAAAACATGGAGCAGGTCCTCAAGGAATCCATCCTGAAACACTTGGAAGAAAATAGAGTGATCAGGAACAGTCAACATGGATTCACCAAGGGCAAATCGTGCCTGACCAACCTGATTTCCTTCTATGATGAGATGACTGGATTTGTAGATGCGGGAAGAGCCGTTGACGTGGTATACCTTGACTTTAGCAAGGCTTTTGATACGGTTTCCCACAGCATTCTTGTCAGCAAGTTAAGGAAGTATGGGTTGGACGAGTGGACCGTAAGGTGGATCGAAAACTGGTTAGATCAACGGGCTCAGCGGGTAGGAATCAATGGCTCGATGTCTGGTTGGCAACCGGTAACGAGTGGAGTGCCCCAGGGGTCGGTCCTGGGGCCCGTTCTATTCAACATCTTCATTAATGATCTTGATGATGGAATAGTTTGAGGATGACACCAAGTTGGGGGGAATGGTAGATACTCCGGAGGGCAGGGACAGGATTCAGGGAGACTTGGACAAATTGGAACACTGGGCCGAAAGAAACCTCATAAGGTTCAACAAATACAAGTGCAAAGTCCTGCACTTAGGACGGAAAAAATCCCATGCACTGCTACAGGCTGGGGACCGATCGGCTAAGTAGCAGCGCTGTAGAAAAGGACCTGGGGGTTATGGTGGACGGGAACATGAATATGAGCCAGCAGTGTGCCCTTGTTGCGAAAAAGGCCAATGGCATATTAGGCTGCATCAGTAGGAGTATTGCCAGCAGATCGAGGGATGCGATAATTCCCCTCTATTCGACACTGGTCAGGCCGCATCTGGAATACTGTGTCCAGTTTTGGGCTCCCCACTACAGAAAGGATGTGGACAAATTAGAAAGAGTCCAGCGGAGGGCGACAAAAATGATTAGGGGACTGGGGCACATGACTTATGAGGAGAGACTGAAGGAACTCGGCTTATATAGTCTACAGAAGAGAAGACTGAGAGGAGATTTGATAGCAACCTTCAACTACTTGAAGGGTTGCTCCAAAGAGGAGGGAGCTAGGCTGTTCTTGAGGGTAACAGAGGACAGAACAAGGAGCAATGGTTTCAAATTACAGCTGGGGAGGTCAAGGTTGGATATTAGGAAAAACTTTCTCACTAGGAGGGTGGTGAAGCATTGGAATGGGCTATCTAGGGAGGTGGTAGATTCTCCATCTTTGGAGATCTTTAAGGCTCGGTTAGACAAAACCCTGGCTGGGATGATTTAGGGGGAGTGGTCCTGCTTTTTAGCAGGGGGTTGGACTAGATGACTTCGTGAGGTCCCTTCCAACCCTATGATTCTATGATTCTTCCCATTCTCTCTCTCATGTACGTACATAGAACAGATACGTGAGCATTTTCATTCTGGGATCTGATAAGTAGTCAGTTTATTAGGACAAAATATGCCAATCCTGTAGAGGGGGAGAAGATGATGTGAGAAAAAGTGCTACCCCATTCCACTTAATGCATGCACACAAAAGACTGCCATAATCGAATGACAGATGTTGAGAGCCTAAAACCTTGAATTACCTGCAGCACTTTGCTCAGAGATGGAGAAGTTTCAGGTAGAAACTCTGGTTCCTGCTGAAGTCAATGAGAGTTTTGCCATTTACTTCAATAGGATCAAAATTTCATCCGCATGTTTTTTCTTAAAACAGATGCTCTAGCTCAATGAGAAGTTATGGGCTCAATGTGAGCATAACTGAATGAAAGTATCCAGCCTGTGTTGTGCAGATCAGACTAGATGATTATATAATGTGGCCTTCTTGCCTTAAAATCCATGATGGGATTTCACATCTGGGGATGACGTGTATACCAGTAAGTGATGCCTGGAGAGTTTAGGGAAAGAACCTGGCTACCCTCCTCATTATTATTATTAGTAGTAGTTTAGCAACTCCTGCTGGTCACTATCCTCAGCCAAGCATAAAGGAGTCATTCTGCTTCCTCAAGTTCCAAAGGGGTAGCCATGTCAGTCTGATTTAACGAAAAAAACAAGGAGTCTGGTGGTACTTCTAAAGACTAATACATTTATTTATCACAGGAGCTTTCATGGGAAAGAATCTCACTTCGTCATATGCTTTGAAGATGGAGAATTTACAGAATGGGAAGAAAATAAATGCAGGGAAGTGTAAGACAGCCTCTGCTTCCTGACAGTGCTACGCAGTCAGCCCTCTTCTGTCTCTTATACAGGATTATTCAGCCCTTTAATCTCCTAATGACCAATTATGGGTATATTTCTGAAATATATAAACTAGAGCAGCGAGCTTATTATTAAAAGATGGATCTAAAAATCTCAGAATGTGGGGGTTTTGGCTGTGTGAATGCAGATTCATATTTCTGCTACTTGGTGTAAATAGAGAAGCTCTGAAACATAATAAAGAAGCTTTGAAATGCATCATTTTCTGACAATGAGAAAACAAAAGAAAATATTTTCCTAAGACAAGCAAACCTTCACTTACTGGATCCTGACAATTTTTCCTTTAATAAAAAGCTTCCGTTCCTACACAAATTGAAATACCTAAAATAATGCCAGGTGCTCAGGAAGGCATATACAAGACACATAATTAAATTACATCTTGTAAGTGAAATGCATTCATCACATGAGACAACCTGACTTTATGTGAAGCTAGCAGTTTTAAAAACATAATGGCAAACTCAGCACAGAGTCACTGCTTTACATCTGAAAGTATTTTTTTTTCTTCATCGGGTTGAATTTCCCTATTTCCCTCATGGAAAACATTAAAGTAGTCGCAGCTTGAACGTGTGACTTTCTCAGAAAAGGGATTTGCATTTCATTTTTAATTATTTATAGTTTACCTGCTTTAGTCACATTAACTCTAGGAAAGGAAATACAAGCTATGTAATCTAATAATTTTGATCAATATTACTGGAACGCTTTGCTACAAGCAACCTGCACAACTGCCGAAGAGTTTCCCAGAAGCAAGGCTAAGAACACAGCCAAGAGCTAAAGTGATTTGCTTCATTCTCATATCCAAGAAGGCCTGAACTAAAAGGCTGGCAGGCAGATGAATAGTGAAGATGCTCTGTCATGAAAGCAGACATATTTCTGCCACAAAACCAATGTTTCTCACCCCTATGGAGAGATAAATCCCAGACTGAAATAGACTACATGCTGAAAATATAGTTTAAAAAGACTATACAATGGTTCTTGAAGAACCACTTTAGTGTGTTATGATGGATCCCTAAAGCTTCTATTCAAACTATTGTTTTCTCTGGATATATTTAGGTTCCTATTCTGCAATGAGGTGTTTGCAGGCAGACTGCTGCATGTACCTGTATTCCCAGTGGCTTCAGCGGGGCTGTCGCTCTCTTCAGAGGTCTGCCTGTGTGCAATTCATTGCAGGACCAGGGCTTTAGCTAACAGTATAGGCAGGTCACATAGTGACACTGCGTTTCTGGCAGCTGACACACATTCAGCCAGCCAGAGCAGTGGAGGCACAAGCTAACCAACATACACCTAGAAAGTCTGTTTAACTTTTAAAAATTACACTAAAATGCCTTTAGAGAAAATTCGTTTCTTTGGGGGACTGGGGAGGAGGGAATCTTACAGTTCTTTTTTCTAACCTGACCCCAACTAAGACGACATGGATGTAAGTCAGAATAAAAGTGACTCAAAACACAAAGTCATAAAGTGACTGCTAACATTACATAGTAGTTCCCGTACTGCGTTGTCAATGTAGAATTTTGCAGCTTGATAGACTACGCCAAACAGATGCAACTTCATGTAATATAGGATTTTAAGATGTGCTGAAACCAAACACTCGCACTGGAACATCCATGAACTTCAAGGCAGTTTAGTTCATGGTCAAAACTTTGTAGCTTGTGCCCATAAAAGTTTAAGCATGTTTGCAGCAATGTGTTAGTTACTTTTACAGCTTAAAAGGACTTGGACTTAAGAAGTGATTACTGAGCTAACAGCAAAAGGATGAGAAACTGAAAGGAGAGTGACAGAGGGGAAAAGAAAGAAAGAAAAGGGGTGACCTTATGGAAAAGTCCTGCAGGACTTAGTAAAATAGTGTTAATTTCCCTAAAACTAAATTTAAAAGCATGTATCAAAGCAGGCTGAAAGGAAGAGTGAAATTCTGGCCTTATTGGAGCTGAGGGCAAAAATCCTATTATTGGCTTCTATATGGCTAGAATATCACCCTTTCTGAGTGAGAAAGAGGAAAGGTACTGAAAAAAAAATCCCATAAAATATTGGCACTGACCCATAATTTTCAAATTTTGACTACTCTTAATCAGACCCAAAGCGATTTTCTCTAAAAAACACTGCAAGTCTCTCCAATACCCTTATACTTCAGGGACTCTAAGAATGCACACATGTATACACCAGTGGTTATAACAGCAGAGGTCCACCAGTATCACTGCTATAGACTGTGTGTCAGGATGAATAAATGACCAGTTGTACTCTCCCCCCCCCCCCCCAATACAAAAAACAAACAAACAAAAAAAACCCCAACACAACACATTACTAAAGTTCTTGACAACCAGGGGCCTCCAAGGATCCTGCCTCTTTTCTTTCCTGAAGTTTTGCCCCCTTTTGAGAACTGCTACATCACCATCAGGACACAAAGCTAGCAGAAGGAAAGGTTATACTGGCTGCAGACAGGGTATACAACAGGCTGCTGCTTCGAACAGCAGGTAATGATGTAGACTGTGATGGGGTGGGGGGAAAAGGAGAGGGAAGGAAGAGAATAGCATCTGGTGTCGCTCTCACACACGCACAGCTGGGGAGAAACACACAACTTCAGGGAGGGAGTAAACTATGGTAGGTGTACAATACAATATAGGAGAACTTGTGACCTACCTGACCAGGTAATGGAGACAACCCTCTCAAGTAAGGAAGACTCCCATCAGTCTTATATTTCTTAAAAGTGAAGCCAGAGGAAAATATATTTCAGCAACCTTTCAATATTATTTCAACTGCTGTAAAACTGTTTAGCTATGTATTTATCATCCTCGGGAAGAACCATGGTCAGATCACTCCTAAAGGCTGCACAGAATCCTACGGTCTAACATTTTGGGAGGGGAACTCAAAAGAAGCATATGGCACCACTGTGTTCAGGTACTTTCACTAGGTGCCAATAAAGGTTTTGGTGCTGTTAAAAGCAATTACTGATACATAACAAAGGGCACAATAATCTCAGAAAGTCCCGAGTTCCCATCTCAGTTGTCTAGACTGGCAGCAATCTTTTAGTTCTCCATGCCCATAGGCAGGTCACAGGTAACAGAATTTTCATCCCATCTGACAGAATCTGAATTTCATTTTTAGGTTGTGCTGTTAACGTACAGACCATTGCTCTGGCTTTTCCGTGATAGGGAACTGTTGACAAGCTCTTATTACTCTCCTTGGAAGTTGGTTTCATGGTTAGTGATCCAAAAGGGCCGTGGAGAACTTTAACTGTTAACAGAAGTCAGAATAGACGACACACTGTCTATTCTGGGAAAATAAATATATTTAAAATTTAATTGGGTAAATGGTATCTACATACAAGGGTAATTAGTATGTTATATATGGGGCTCAATGTAATCAAAGAATTACAAAAATACAGGGAGCAATTTTTAAAGAAAGTAAGAGTTAAGGGCTGGATTCGTAAAGGTATTTATTTAGGCACCTAACTCCCACTGATTTCAATGGGAATTAAGCTTCTAAAGACCACTAAAAAACTGACCTAAGTGCTTAACTCCCATTTTCCCTTCACTGGAGATGGGTGCTTAACACTCTTTCGTGTACTTGATAACGTCTCCCATCATAAATTATCACATAGAGGAATTAATGTAAGTGAATTTATATGAAAACTGATCAAACAGATCTACATCTCTGTTCTTTGGCATCTCTAACATCTATGGTTCAAAAATAAGTTGCTCCTTCAAATCTGCAAGGGTCCATTCTAGAAGCCCTTAACCTTGCCATTTTCTTCTGTATTGTGGGGCGCCTATGGAAAACCAGCACATCTTGCTGATAGCACACTCCATCAAGGCATTTCCTCACCCAGCAAGGTTGTAAAGCTATTTAAAATGTTTTTAGAAAGTGTAGTAATAACTTTTAGAGTGTGCCTTCCTTAACAGTTGAAAAAGTTGTATAATGTGCAGGGCCTGATATGGATAGTACTAAAAATACTTGTGCTTCTTGTACAACACTAACTATTGGCTCAAGCCATCAACGACTTTCTTCAAACTGTATTGTTTCTAACTCATGAAATCTTACACATGAGCAAAGACTCAACCAAGTTATCATCAACATGGCTTCCTTCCAGTCTTAATGGTATATTTTTAAAAAAGTAGATAATTCATTTTACATTCCCCTGAATGCTGTAAATTAAAAACTTAGACGATCTTTATATTAACTTTGCTTTGTCTGTCTGTATATATTCCCCATGCTTTCCCACCTTTCTCCAGCAAATGGTGTAATGTTGATAGGTTTTAATGGCAACTTGCATACAGAGCAAAAAACCTCCCAAACGCTGGCTGCCGCGGTACAGGGGTTAGGGCAGGCGCCTAGGAACCCAACACTCACTTGAATCCCACATGGGGTTGAAAAGCTGCTGTACATAGGTTTTGATTTGATCTACTTTTAATCTTGATTGAACAATAATATTAAAACCAGGTTTTTTAGAACAGACGAGTTTAAAATCAATGCACTAAAAGGGACAAAAGTACAGAAGTAATTCAGATTGGTCAGACTTTTTGTACAAGGCATTTTAAGCACCCTGAACACATTTGTTTGCAAAAGGTCAGCTGGCCAGTGTAGCATATACAGTGGCCACCCAATCTTCTGCAAACAAATGCCTTCGTGGTGCTTAAAATGCCTCGTATAAGAAGTCTGACCAATCTGAATTACTTCTGTACTTTTGTCCCTTTTAGTGCATTGATTTTAAGCTCGTCTGTTCTAAAAATTTGGTTTTATTTTATTTTATTTTTTTCACTCAAGCAGCCTTCTCACCCTCAAACATCAAGCGTCAGAACATTTTAACATGCATCACACAGACAGCAATGGGGCCTGCCATAACCACCCCAAGGTCAATTAGAATTCAATGGCCTAGTCTCTTACTTTACGTGACTCACCACTGACAAGCAGAAACCACTGAGGATACGGGATCCAAAGGAGGTGAAGATGGAACTAAACACAAGGTATTTCTTATAGCACCCAACATTTGTTGTTATTACAATAGCATCCAGAAGTTCCAATATGGATCTGTGGGCTACTGTGGCAGGCATTGTTCAAAAACACAAGAATGATTATGTTGGGTCAGACCCGTGTCCATCTCACTCAGGATCCTATCCTCTGAGTATGACTGGTGAATAAATCAGGAAATGAACAGAAAAGGGTAATTATCAAGTGATCCATCCGCTGTTGTCCAGTTCCAGATTCTGACAGTCAGAAGTTTAGGGACACTAAGGGTATGTGGTTCAGTCTTAGACCACCTTGGCTAATAATGTGTGGACCTATCCACGCTATGCGTTATGTGAAGAAGTACCTCCTTATGTTTGTTTGAAATCTGCTGCCTATTCTTTTCATTGGATGACTCCTGGATCTTGTGTTATGTGAAGGGGTAAATAAAGATTCTTCATTCATTTTCTCCACATCATTCTTGATTTTATAGATGTGTATTACAATTTCCCCTCAGTTATCTCTTTTCTAAGTTGAACAGTCCCAATCCTTTTAGTCTCTCAATATGGAAATTGATATATATCTCTAATCATTATTGTTGCCCTTTTTTATATATTTTCCAATTCTAATATTTTTTTTTTTTTTTTTTTTGAGATGGGGAGACCAGAACTGCCCAGAGCATTAAAGGTATGAATTTACCATGGATTTAGAGTGTTATGATATTTTCTATTTTGTAATCTAACCTTTTCTAAATGGTTCCTAAGACTGTTAGCCTTTTTTGCCTGTTACTGTATATTGAGCAGATGTTTTCAGTAAACTATCCATGACAACCCCAAAATCTCGAGTGGTGACTGCTAGACCATATCATTTTGTACAACCGTGGCCCATTGTTTCACAAACATCTGACTCCCAGCTCCATGATCCTTAATCAGAGTCTTTCCTCCCGAAATGGGTTGCCATCAACATCCAGTGGTTATTCCACTAGAGGATTGTCTACACTGGGGCTGGGACTGTAATTCGATTTTAGGCTGTCAAATTACAGAAAGTGGAAGGAAGTGATCACAACAAATTGCTTGCTCATGTCCCCACTTCTCTCATTACTTCCTGAAAGGCATTGCACTTTGGGTAGACAGACGTCCTCCGCTCACTCCCCCTTTTCCTCTTCTCTAACGAAAAGAAAAGGAGGAAAAGTTTCCTTGCTGTTTCTCTGCTGCAGGCACAACAAAGAGGCACAGTGCTGCATGCAGAGAGAGGAAGTGAGTGAAAACTTTCCAGAGCTGCAGGCAGAGGAGGAACTATGTTGCTATGGTGCAACACACACTGGAAAAATTGGAAAAGCTGCTCTCTGGCTACATGGACCTAAATTTGAATTGTAGATTTCAACCTCAGTGCTATGCTACTTGCAAGGGTGGAGTTAGCAGGTCAAATTACAGCTCCATTTTTTTTCAAATTTACTGCTCTGACAGTGGAGAAACAGGCTGCAGAAGATTGAGGTAAGCAGCATTATGTCGAACTCCATTGTCAGTGTAGCCCAGGTCTAGGCTAGGACTTGTGAGACATGGGTTTCAAGTCTGTACTCCACCATAGACTCCCTTTGTAAACTCAGCTTCTCTGTGCCTCAATTCTCCACCTGTAAAACGGAAATGATTTGAGGATAAAGGGTTTATAAACTGTGACTTGTTTAGACATGATGGTAATAGGGGCCTTGCAAGTAACTAAAATAAATAGGTTGTAAACACCTATCTGAACGTACAGCAGTTCACAACAAGGAATCTGAATAGTTAAAATGCCGCAAGAGTATAGGACTGCATAATCTGTGATACCAAAATTTGGCTCTGTGTGTGCGTGCGCCAACCATTGTTATTTGCAATAGGGTCTTTTCTGTATCACCATTCTAGAGTCTTCCTTTGACCAAGATTTCCCTAACTACACTTGTGCAATATTTTGTGTACCGGTTGTTTGCCATCCTCCACTCTAGTGTAATATAGTTAAGTCACTCAATGTTCCTTTGGTCTGAAAAGTGCTACTGCAGTATAGCAACCAGACAAAACCTGCCCATCCCCACCTCCAAATCACCATCACATAGGAAAAGTAGATTTTCATACAATTAGTGGAAGAATGAGTAAACAGTTACATGTTCTGATGCCAAAGTTACTTATTTCGACATTGATCTGCAGGGTCATTCATCTGCAGGGACATCAGAAAAGAAATACTGAAGCTTTATCTACTGTAACTCTTCCACCTCCTGATACAGAAAATAAAAGATTGCAGGACAACTCTTCTGCCATCATTCCCTTCACTGAATAATTGATCAAACTTCAGTTGTTTGCAGTTTCTTAGGAAGCGGTTATGGCTCATACACTAGTTTTTAGCTGAACTGGCAGTATATTAAGGCAAAACTGTAAATTAGAACAGTGGTTCTCAACCGCTGTCTCATGACACAAAGGTGAGTTGCGCACAGCAATGATGTGTCACGGGCTAGCAGCCTGGTGTTGAAAGTTCACTCCACCCCATCCCCTCCAGAGTGCTGCTGTGGCAGGAAGCTGTGAGTCACAACACTGGCAGACTGCATCTGTTAGCCCAACTTACACAGGCAGACTGCTCTGCTCAGTGCAGCCGGGTAGGGGTGGGGTGTTTTTAAATCCCCCACCCTGTAGCAGGCTGAGGCAATGGCCCAGGGTGGGAAAAGTAAAACACCACATGGCCCCAGGCCTGGCCATGGAGTGGGTTCCAGAGGCTGTGGGGTCCCCCTTTGGCTCCAGCAGGTGTGTGGTGTGGAGGGGGGTGGGAATCAGGAGCCAGACAAGCCAGAAACCTCAAAAGAATCAACGGGGTATTGTTTCACCCTATCCCTCTTTCTGTAAAAAGTTTATTCAAAGAGAACACTTAGTGCAGCACCACTGTGAGCCAGCATGCTGTTCCAAAGCAGGAAGTTCACAGAAAGAAATAGAAGGTTGCTGCTGAGAATAGAAACTTGTAGAAATGCTGGAGCTGTGCTTTACTGGTGGCTAAGGGGACACAGGACTCTAGAATCTCAAAGCCTAAGAATGCACAACCTTCTCTTCTCCCAATGATGCCACATTCCCATCAGCTTCAATGGTGCAAGACCTAGCACTAAAGAAAAAAAGCTATACCTGTACAGGTATTCAGGAAAAATTATGTAAGTTCATCTAACCATAAGATGGACACACGTGTAAGAAAAGAACCATATCTCCAAAGAAGTTTGTATGTATCTATACATAGCCCCATAAATTCCAATTGTCTAAAGTACTATTTGAAATGGACATTATCTGCCAGGAGAAAGATGAAGATGTAAGAATATTATATAATCCTCACCCTTTCCCAATGAAGAGACAGTTTCAAATGAACCATGAACAGATACATGGAGAGAAAACAGAACTGCGGCTTTAAAAATCTGCACAACTCACCCAAGCACCTGTAGGGAACCACAATGTGAGGGTGACTCTTGCACTGCTTGCGACCTCTCTTGCACCAGTTTTGGATTGTCACTGGCTGGTTTGCTTCCACAACATTGGTGATTTGCAATTCAGGATAAACCTAATGTTCAAAATACAAAGAGAACAAACATAACCAAAGGCATACTTGCTATGTTATTAGATATTGTTATAGGGGTTTGACAGAGCAATATTGAAAATCACACCTTCCCCCATATCTTGTGTATTACGTCCCTATCATTCATCAACTCTCTTTCATATAATCAATTTACATTGTTATATGGATTCACCTACATAGGAGCTGTACTCAATTCAAAACAACAGATAATTATCAACTATGATTGTGAATTTGGTGACATCCACTTGTCTTTTTTAAAACCTTACATGACTCCATCTCCTCCTGAACTGAACATACCCATCTGTTTGCCTTAATTTTCTTCAGCTGAATGTCATCAAAAGGGACATCTTTCTGTTTAGCTACAGTATCTGCTACTGCAGGAGTCTGTAACCTTTGCTGGCCCCCATGTCAGCCCCTGCCCCCAACGCTTGGCTGGTGCCAGAGGCAGGACCAGCAGGTGCCAGTGGTGGGGTGAGCAGGTGTCGTGGGTGGGGCCAGCAGAGGAAAGAGCCACCACACACGCACGCACGCACGCACGCACGCACGCACGCACGCACGCACGCAC